>WWET01002355.1:14761-39748 GCA_011038615.1 Limnodynastes dumerilii
GCAGATAGATCCAGGAGGATGAGCAGTGAGAAGTGGCCCTTAGATTTGGTGGAAAGGAGATCATTAGTGACCTTAGTCAGAGCAGTTTCGGTGGAGTGCAGAGGACGGAAACCAGATTGGAGAGGGTCCAGGATGGAGTGGTCAGCAAGGTAGACAATTTGACGCTTGTAAACAAGCCGTTCAAGCAGCTTGGAGGCGAAGGGCAGAAGAGAGATAGGTCGGTAGTTGGAAGGTGAAGTGGGATCAAGGGTAGGTTTTTTAAGGATAGGGGAGACAAGAGCGTGTTTAAAGAGGGATATGTTGTTCAATATTCACTGTTTAAGCTGAGGAATATTATAACAATGCACCCCTTCTTAAATGGTGATCTTGAAATATAATATATCAGATTAATGTCAAATGAAAATACAGAAAAGGACACACTTCTTTTTTACATGCTATATACACAAAGCATACATAAAGCAGCAGACACATAGTAAGGTATAATGTCCTGGACTCACCAAATATCCCAATATATGAGTTTCTCAGCAAAAATGCCTGGAAAGTGGCCGGTGGTTGATCATATATTTTCAGTTGTGTGTAACGAATATACTTCTGCATTTTATTTTACAGATAAAATGGCAAGTTACCTACTGGTTAATAGCAGGGTGCTAGGGCACTTTTTACATGCCCGTTTGTATTCACCTATAAACTGATTTGAGCAACCATCATGTTGCGCACTTTCTCGCTAACAAACATATAGTGCTCTATTTACAAAGCGTGTGCAGTATTTCTCATGTCCTGCGCATGTGCAGTATTTCTCAAGTCCTGCGCATGTGCAGTGTTTCTCATGTCCTGCGCATGTGCAGTGTGTCTCATGTCCTGAGCATGTGCAGCGTTTCTCATGTCGGCACAGACATTTTTCAAAGTCCCGATTATGAGCTACTTCGCATGTGCAGTACTTCATTCATGCATCGCATGAATATGAAGCACTATGCGGACCTGGCGGATCATCGCGGGACCTCGCAGGAGGGGAGAGTATTTGTAAATCATGTGAAGGAAGCTGCCAGGCTCGCTGTGATGATAAGCGAACCTGATGCAGCTTTCTTCACAGGGAACGAGGAATGTAAGTAAATAGAGCCCATAGTCTCTTTCTCTCTCTCTATCACACACACACACACACACACACACACAAACATCTATTATCTTAAGTTCTTTGACAGTTCTGCAGAGAACATAAAAACAATTTTCTTGTTTTGCCCTGAATGGTTTTTGATCTTCATAATAAAGCTCTTTTTTACACTTCCAGGTGTATTTATTTTCTAAATCATCTGATGCACAAAAGCGCACTCCAGTCATCTGTGGCACAAAAGCGCACTCCAGTCATCTGTGGCACTAGAGTTTATTTAAGTGCATAAAGAGTGCATCAATAGAGACTACTTCCTAAATCAATTATTAACACTAGAACCACAATTTTGTCAGTTCTATAGAAGTTGTTGAGGTGGGAGTTCTGGGAGTGATTGACAACTGCAATCACTGTTTTGCAATAGCATATCCAAATATGGGCCCGTTTTCAGAGTACCGGACGTATAACATATAGCGATTTTTACTACTGCGCATGCATAGTCATTTTTTAACGTAATCTACGTATCTTTTCATAATCTACATAAAAAAAGATACATAGATTACGTTAAAAAATGACTACACACGTGCAGTTGTAAAAATCGCTAAACACCGGACGTATATGTTATATGTCCGGTACTCTAAATACGGGCCATGATTATTAGATTTGAGGAAACAATTGCACAGTGCCCTTTACAAGAATCTGAACTTTTTTTTTCTCAATGGTCCTTATTTTATAGACTGAGGTAGAAAATGCAGCTTCTTGTTCTGTGTTGTCCTTGTAGTTAGTGGAGCATACAGATTTTGAGCCATAGCGAGAACTTGTAGGGCAGAATGATTTAGCACTTAAGACAAACATGCATATCTGCCTCAAACTTTCTCTAAACCCTCACATGTACATATGTACACATGTGAGCAGACCTATTATGCCATGTGCTGAATATTATATTATATTATCCTTTGTAAACCCAAAGTAATCAACCAGACTCATTTTCATTTTAGAAAATGCACTAGCAAGAGACAGAAAATGAACTTTAAGTTACCTACAACATCCTTATTCTCGTGCATTCTCATTGACATGTTATCAATGAAAATTCTACTTTGTAAAACAATAGAAATTGCTCCATCAGATGCAGTCCAATGTTGGCCCTATACAAATGTTGCAAACTGTAAATAACAGTGTGGCCAAATTAAGCATGGTGGTTGTTACAAAGTGGTAACCCAGATTCAATAATAATATTCCCCAGTACACAGAAAAGTGGTACCAGGAAGGTTTCTTTGAAATACTTTCACTAATTTTCCATTTTTAAATTAATCTAAAAATCTAAAAAGGCAGAAAATTGTTATGCTGCAAGTATTCCGGTGCTTGTTATGGGCATGCACAGCTGATTAAAGCACACAGCTTGTCCTGCTCTGGAAATAACAGAGCAGTGGCCTCTTCTAGTATTGAAGAAAAATGCAGAATTACATTATTACTTCTCTGAAGAAATTTGCTATAGGACACAACCAAGCCCCTACGCTGTTCACTTGAAGCCATTGTTGCCATTAATCTTTTCAAAGCCCTGATATTTTTTCTTTATTGGAGTAAGAAAAAACGTGCTTTAAATCTTTTCAAATATTTCATACATGTATTGGAAAGCATAATAATGCGTATCAATTACCATCTAACAAGCCAGCAGTCATCATACTAAATAGAAGGAGATGCATAGCCAACCATCAACCAAAGCACTACCATACTAGAAACCGTTGCTCTCTTCACTTAATTCAATAAAATGGTTATAGTCACTTTTTAAGAATTAGGAAAATATAACTTTTGTTAAGAATTAGTAACAATAAATAGCAGATAATATATACCCATTTTATTTTGTTACACATCCAGTATACCTCCCAACTTCCCTAAATATATAGCCTAGGTGACCCATGTTTCCAAGTTTCAAGACACACTTTTTCCATCTACATGCTGTACATGTGTGGTATAATTCAAGAATAAGATTAATATTATTTACCCCCAGAAACTGCAGTGATGTGCTGGTAATATGGAAACTGTGTGTCAGTATGTATGAATTAGTTAGGGACCTTAATAGGTGTATCTCCAATAGGGGCAGGGAGTGATGTGAATATCTACTGTTCTATGTAAAGGGGCTGTGCCACAATTTGTGCTATATCAATAAGTAATAATAATATGCTTATCAACTATGTTGTTAACAGGTAGCAAAGGTTACTACCAAGCATCTCTACTTGAACAACAGCTGTGGAATATTTTTATAGGTGACCTTACACAGGGTATCAAAGAGAAAATATGCATTTTTGCAGAAGACACGAAGATATTTAACAGGGTAGACACACCAGATCTGATCCAGAGATGGCGGTATCAACAGAAATGGAGTAAATCTGAACTCTGGCCAATCCATGTTAAACTTAACACAGTTTTCGGTTTCAAATTTCTTCCCTCTGGGAGATCTCGGAGGGGAGAGAGAGATACTGGTATGGGGAAAGGGGGAAAGTTCAGATTTGTACCTTTAAGAGCAGTTGCTCCTAACTCTGGAGAATAAACAAAATTATAAACCATAGACAACATTTAGCACTTGCAAAAATATTGTAAAATTACAACTCCCAGTATGCTGCAATAGCTGATACATAGGATACTTGGTAAAGCATGATGGGACTTGTAGCTTCAAAACACCTTTAGTATTATATGTGGCCTTTATGTGAACTAGAGCAATCAATAAAAGCATAGCAATAACCAGTTTAATGTACTTCCCACTTAAAAATCCAAAAGCCAAACACAGAAAATAAATTTAAAATTGAAACTACAGAGACTAGAAGTTCCTTTTTTCTTCTTCTTTTTTCTTTTTCAGGTAATATAAAATATGTAAGCAATGTAACAAAGCAATAAGAAAAAAAAGTCAGATACTTGGTTGCATACGGAGAGGAATTAGTAGCGAAGGAGAGAAGTTGTAATTCCATGTAATAGGTCACTGGTATGGCCTTACCTGGAAAACTAAGTCCAGTACTGAAGGCCATATTTGCAGAAGAAAATAAATACATTAGAGCGTATGGCATAAATCACAAAACATACAAAGAGGGTAGAGACGGGATTTACTAAGAGTTTTCGAATATATCATATATAGGGTTTAACCAGGTACAGTAGGGAAGAAATCTTCAAAGGATTAGAAGTATTAGATGAGGCATGAACCTAAACGGATAGGTTAAAATAAAATATGAAGAAAAATGATTTCACTGAAAGGATAGTTGAGATAGTATAGACTAACACAATTTACAATGTGCTTGCCATAAAAAAAGGTTATCCTGAACCTTAAAAAAATAAATAAATAAATCAAAAAAGGGTCTGCAGTCCCCATGTTCTTATCTGCTGTCAAATTCTATGTTTCTAGTGTATAGATTCTCTGGACTACACTGCTACTTTATTTATTTGAGTACTTGCGGCTATGTAAAGATTTCATGGTCCTTGTAATATATTTAATTGAAAAAAAAAATGGTTTTGCATGCCTTTAGGTCAAACTTAAGGTCACAGAACTTATCTTTTCATTCTAGACACACAGGGCCAGACCCAGAGCTATTACGTTTCAAGACGTAGCGTATTTACGCTAGTGTATTTACTATCCCCTCGGCCGTACGTACTTTTGCCATTTTACGCTTGCCAAACCCTACCTTAAGTGTAAATACTGACGTACGTACAGGCTGCACGTATATAACTGCCTAAGCACTCCCGGACTGTATGATTTAAATGCCTCACCCCGCAACCGAAGCGTAATTATGGGGGTTGTATGGCTGTCACGCCCCCTCGTTCATAGTTACGCTGCTGATAGCAGGCTGGTACGTACGTTCAGAGTTACGTGGCATAACATCTGCCGCCTGCATGCGCAGTACACACAAAACAGTGTTTTTACGTCAGCGGCTAGCGTACTTAGTCCTGGATCTACCCCACAATATGGATGTTCCAAATTAAAAAAAACAACAACTGCCACTGACACTTTTTCATGGACTCACCTTTACCTAAGGCCCAAAAGCATTCATATCATAATGAAGCTGTAACTGTAGGAATGTATTAATAATGCATGTATATATGGAAACGGTTGGAACCCCGTACGCAGCTACTGCAACAAACCCGCACTTCCGCTGGCTGCCATGGTCAGACTACGCATGGGAAGAGAGTAGGCGGCGTACAGCCCCTTCCCCCGTTGCACGGTTGAACGTTGAGCAGTTCTCTCTCAATGAACCCCCTGAGCCTTAGTCGCATTTCTTTATACTTCGGAATTCTATAACCCCACGTTGGAAGCAGCTCATCGAAATCTCTGGGGCCTCCCCCGGAGAACCTCTTAGGCCGGACCATCCCCTTCCCACCCCCTCTCCCCCCCATATAAGATGGCTTTATAGATATATGTTGCCTTGTCAATTGTATCTCACTCTATGTATGTTTTGTATTGATGCTCTGTATCCCCTTCCCTTTTTCTTCCTTCTGTACCCTGTTTTATTTTATTTTACCGCAAAATTTCAATAAATACTATTGTTGTTAAAAAAAAAAAATAATGCATGTATAGAACTTTATTTCTTTTTTACCTATTTAAGATAACCAATATATTCCTCTGGGTTGGGAAACATGTTGCTTTCAATTGTTAGACCATTTTAAGGTCTACCATCTGTTAAGCTTTAACATTTATGTTTTTCCTTTACATCCAATATCAATATAAGGTCCCTCTTATGTAGATACGTACCAGATCTATCACTTATATCTGTGCTGTAAAGGATGATGGACCTTTCACAACATTTGGGTGTCACAATCTGCCTGTTTTAGATAACTTTTGTAGCTATCTAGAATAGCAAATGTAACGTAGTTTCTGATGTTTAATGTTAATGTGTTCCTCATAAAGATATACCGGTAACTATCTGACCAAATGTTCTTGCTTAGTATTATGTCTACACATAATATTGCAAACAGAAGAGCCCCATAACTGCTCTTTCTCATCAGCCTGCAATGATCACTGTTGTCAAGCACTGGATGTGGACAAGTAGTATGAATCATGTACTACTTTCTCATCAGCCTGCAATGATCACTGTTGTCAAGCACTGGGTGTGGACAAGTAGTATGAATCATGTACTACTTCCCAGACAGCGGTGTTGGAGCCCCTTACTGCACATTCTGGCACCATCTGTATCATTTCTCACTTTGCATAACTCTTCCAAACACTGCAATGTAGTAAAGCCCACCCAAAAAAGGACCAAGTCATCACCCTTGGGTTTTAAAAAAAGCAGTATGTAGAGGAAAAAAACATATAATAAGGAAGATTAGGAAAAAAGCAAGAGGAGAAAATAGGGTGGAATAGGAAAAAACAGGTAGAAGAGAAGCAAAGGAGAAGAGAGAAGAGAAGAAAAGCAGACAGATGAGAAGAGATGCAGAAAGAGGATTAATAAAGCAAAATTAATAGAAAATAAACTAAAATGGAAAAAAGATCTAAAGCCTGTATAACATATAACATATAGGTCCCTGTTTAGCGATTTTTACTAATGCGCATGCGTAGTAATTCTTCAGACCGCATTTACGCAATCTACGTAAGAAAAAGATATGTAGATTACGTTAAAAAACTACTACGCATGCGCAGTAGTAAAAATTGCTAAACACGGACATATATGTTATACGAACATTTACAACAAAGCAATTGCCCCATTCACAGAACATGCCATCTAATGTAAGAAGCTGCTGATGACTGACACTCCACAGCCCATTGTGGTAGCATTTAACATTCAAAATGCAGCACCGTTCCCTGTGCTTCCAGCATTCCAATTCAGTTTCCACAGTACCTGGTGCATCCTATTCATTTTACAGTACACACTTGTCCAGTGATCCTTGCCAACTACACTGTTCCTTGGGTCTCCCCTTCATGCAAAGTCAGGAGCTGCGACCAGGGACCCGACCCGCTGTATGTCTGAAGCTAAGTCTGTCCCCACTATCTGGGGCTCCTGTCAATACCCTCAGTTGTGTTCTCATGAGTTGCCATAACATCCCTGACATATTCTAATCAAACCTGCAAAACATTACCACTATAGAGACTATTATTAATATAAGCTCTGCTATTGTGAAAGCTAAATCACAATTCAGGCCAAAGTTACATATACCACCCAGGGTATCTTCAGCGGCCCATTTAGTTTCTGGAGCTTCCTTTTCCTCCTGTTTTTTGTATGTATTATGTGCGTAGCTTTTTTATTTTGTCCCATAATAAATTGTTTAAATTTTAACTGGAGTAATGGTGCACTATGTGCTGTCCAATGAACATTTCTTCACTTCAGGGAACTCTGAGAGGAATAACAGCAATCAGTTTATATTACACACTCTCACTGCAGATCTCCTATTAAAAGGATAGTTGTTATCAACTAAACTACTAGCAGCTGTGATGAATGCTGAAATGTGTTAAAACATATACCATAGAGCTTACTTGTCCTGTCTGACATGATTCCAAATATGCTTGCAGTCATTAATGCAACTTGCTGAGGGCAGACTTCTGGCATTGGCTCTGGGAATGAATATTTTTTTATATATATTTTTTTTTATATGTTTCTGGATAACGGGCTTGTATGTTTGCACTTGATTTTTTGGGTTGCAAAAATATTCTTTTAGGCATATCAGATACAGCAAAAAGGGCATCCTCCAGGTCTGGATTCTGCTTCCCCCATATGTCTCTCGTCTCCATAGGCAAGATCCTCCAATAGCCTGGGAGGATGTATATAGGGTCTTGATTCCTTCATTTGCCTGTATCTTTCTACCCCACCCCCTTCTCCAGTGGAATGGCATGCATATACATGTAATATGAAAATATTTGAATAACTCAAACAAAATATTTTTCATTAAATTTGATGCTAATTTTATTCATGATTATGGGCTGGATCCAGACATACGGACGTCAGGCCACTTAAGCACGCAAAGGACCGGATCTAGACCCCCGCACGCTTTACGTACATGTAGAGTTCTGAATTTACACAAGGTAGAGGGGAGTGCACGCCCCGTCACTCCCCTCTATCGGTAGCAGTTCTGGACACTTACGTGTGTTACACACTGATCCCTCCCCCGACTCTACATTTAAATGTCTATCCCTGCCTCTATGGCAGGCGTAAATGTTACATCCGCCCCTTCATAGCACCTACAAACACAGGTAAGCTAGAATAAGATCTGACGTGTGCATGCACCAATGCATTACTTGTCAGGGGACTTACGCAAATTACGTGCGTAGGTCCTATGACGTTATTTCTTCTGGATCCGATCCCAAGTGCGTAAGTGGCCTAATTTGACTGGAAGGCGCACGCACCCTCCAGATGTTACGCTAATGTTACGTTAGTTCCGTGCGATGCCATTTCTGAAGAAATGGGCTGTGCTTCCCCTCCGCCTGCTAAAGTGCACAGTGTTGGATGGGTATCACACTCGTGCTGCCATAAAGACCGCAAAAGAGAGGGGAGTGACAGGAGGTGTGCACTCCCCTCTCTCGGTCGGACAGACAGACTCCCGAACGTACGGATAGCGTGCGGGACCTGGATCCGGTCCTATATTATTTGTACATTTGTACTGTCCTCCAAATATAGCTTTTGATTTTTCTTATACCTGGGTACTGAAAATTTTGACTTTATCATTTTATCACCTGCATAGATAATTGCATACTACTTTATGTCCTTTACAGGCCACAAAAAGAGAAAACCCTGTGTGAATGAAGTAAAAGAATAGCTAAACAGATGCGGAAATGAAAATGTGGACAGCGTCGGTATTTTCTTCGCTTTGGGCCTGATCCAGACCTACGCTGGTGTGCGTAGCGTATTATCGCCGAACGTACCACCGATGCACGGCAATAAGCACTCCCCTTGCTCGTACCTAGTTTAGCTACCATACGCTCGGCAAACCCTACCCTAACTTTTGTGTTCGTTCCCGCGGCCGTCCGTACGTTCATTGCGTATTAACGACGCTTAGCACGCCCATACTGTACAATTTAAATGCCTCACCCCACCTATATTCCTTAACTCCAGCGTCTGTACTAACTTCGTACTATAAACACGCCCCGTCGTCGGAAAAAACGCAAACAATACGGACGCCAGAATCGCCGCTACGAAAAGGTCTTTGGTACGACTGGAAGTTGTCACTATGCGCGTGCGCAGTGCGTTTTTACTGCCGTTTTTACGCTTACGATCAGCGTTAGCTCCCATGCGAGCGTAGGTCTGGGTCAGGCCCTTTGTTTCTAAAGTAATCTGCTATTCCTTTTGAAAACAACACACCCTCCAAGCATTGCATTCAACTTAATGTCAGCTAGTAATTAACTATACAATTTATTTATTTCATTTTACCGAAATAAATGATTACTACACTGTTTATATCTGTAAATGGTAAACAAATAAAACCCATGTGCATATGCGCTCATCTAATTGCTCCCCTTTACTCAGAAAAGAGTATTTTTCACTGTTAAACTGGTCATGTGCTGTCTGCACTGTAGAGATCTTATTTATTCACCATGTTAGGACAGTGCCTCTTGATTTATCAGTAGCACTTTACCTGTGTGAACATGCTTTTAAGAAAACAAACTTCTGAATCTATCAACTGGCTCCAGACGCAGGAATATTTCAAGTTTTCAGATTTAAATCTACAGAAACTCAATTTGGAGAAAGTTAAGAAGTCTTTGAAGCATTCATATAATCACTGGTTTAGTATAGACTCACATCATTCTACTGTTTCCCACTGCCATTCAAAACTATTTGCAGCATGCATTTGACAGTTTAAACCTGCTGGCAGGTCATTTAGACTAAGCTATCATACAGAAAAGATTATATCTTGTTAATGATTTAGGAAAAAAATATACCATGCTGCCAGCACTATAACATGAAGAAAAAAAATCTATAGGATGAAACTGAATGAGCTATTAATAATTTATAAACTGCCTCATATTTTACATGAAATCACAGCTAGACCTATTTGATGCATTTGAATAATCTTTGTTGCTCTTCATGTTTACACAAGCCATGGGGAAGTAAGCTTAGTAGGAAGTAAGCTAACTATGGAAATTCAGGTTTAAAAAAAAAAAGGCAAGGCAAGAGGAAACATTTATCTTTCTGATTATTTTGTTAGCAGTTATACACAAATCTACAATTCTATATAGCACTACTCACAATTAATAGAGCAGCTCTATGGAAATTACTATAGTTTTCTTTCCATGCCCACTGCAGCTATGAGAAAGTTTCCCTCGTAGCATTACATTATAGAATACACATACAGCAAAATCTAGTATCTCAGTCTCAATGAATTATCATTGTGGTTCGCACACAGAAACCTACTTAGTCTTTTTCAATAACATAATAAACAAATGTAAATGCAGTTCTGAATTCTATTTTTGGGCGCCTCACAACATGAATTATGTCTAAGATGTTTAACATTCATATAACTATCCCAGTATTCTCCCCAGAAAATGTTGCCAGACAGCGGAGCTCCTCGCTGGTGCAACACTACTGAGAGCTAAGCTTCTGAGGCATCAGAATCTGCCTGTCTTATAAATATTTTGCTCTGTTGGTTGCAATCTAATGGTGGAGACAACGAGACAGAGTCAGTTCTGGGTGTTAAACACCCCCCTGCAAACCATAAATGTGTGCCCTTCTGTTTAGCAATTTAACGTTTAACACCAGTAATCATCCTACATTACAGTATCCATTTGAGCGTTAGTATTAAATATAGAAGACAATCTTGTAACCACATTAAAAGTAAGCAAATCCTAGTCTCTACTATACAGAACAGACAGCTTCCTAGTCTCTGCTGTACAACTGCTACTGCATTCAAGCTATTGCCATACCATACTGACTTCATCCTAGTAACTGCCATATAATATGCACTGCATCCTAGAGACTGCCAAACAATACAGATTATGGGCTAGAATTACTAATATGCGGAAAAGGAAAAGTGGGGTATGTTGCCAATAGCAACCAATAAGATTCTAGCTGGCATTCGACATTCTCTAGAATGCAATAGTAAAATAAGAGCTAGAATCTCAGTGGTTGCTTTGGGCAACCTCCCCCCTCTTTTCCTTTTCTGCAGTTTAGTAAATATAGCCCTATATCTTAGGACCATACCATAGAGACATTGGGCCTGATTCAGAACTACGCTTCGAAGCGATTTTACGCGTGGCGGAGAAGTAAAATCGCAGTTTAGAACGCACTGCGCATGCGCACCATAGAAAATACGCACATTCACGTAGCGTAATTGTGAACGTATGGGAAATTCACGTATGTGTCACGTAAATACTTACGTGTGGGCGTGCCAATTTTACGTGAGACAACAATACGTTCGATTTACGTGAAGTAGGTGGAGGTTTGTATGTAAAGTGTACAGTATGGGCGTGCTAAGCGGCGTACGTTCACGTAGTCTATACGTCCGTTAGCGGACGTACGCTGTTACGTGAGAAAAAGTGAAGGTAGGGTTTGGGAAGCGTATCTTGACAAAATACGTCCGTGCAAGGGGTGTGCCGAGGGGAGTGTAGCGAACTTACGTGCACGAAAATACGCTCCGCGAATAAACATACGGCAAACGTAGTTCTGGATCTACCCCATTATCCTGGTGACCGCTATATCATACATATCACATCCTAGAGAATGCCATACAATACAGATTCCATCCTTGGGGCCACTATACAATAAATTGAACATTCTTGTAACCACAATGCAGTAAAAAAAAATGGTCTTCCTTGTGAGTTTCATAAAATGCAGAAAACCTATTTGTAACCACAATACAAAATAAGTGCAGCCTTGTGAGTGCTTAATGTAATCCACTGAAACCTCCCCACAAACACACATTTGTGCACAATGCACTCCAACATGTGTTTCCAGTCATCCAATCTCCACCCTTGTGGGTCTCCAGCCATCCAATTTCCCCCCTCGCCTTGTGTGTCTCCAGACATCCAATCTCTTCCCCATGAGTCTTCAGCACTTAAAATCCCCCCTTTCCTATGTGTTTCCAACCATCCAACAACCTCCCATTGTGTGTCTCCAGCCTTTTAAAATTTTCCCCTTGTGTGTCTCCAGTTATCAAATCTCCCAACCTTGTGTTTATAGCCTTCAATTTCCCCCTGCCTTGTATGTATCTAAACATCTAGTCTCAAACCTATCTCTTTAAAACCTCTAATATAATGGCTTTACTCCTCTGTGTGTGTGTGAATAACCTGACATGATAATTAGCTGTCAGCTATCTGTATGTCGAAATTGTGATTTTCATAGTGGCGAACGGAACCCATCTAAGTAGACTACAGAAGTGTTCTCAACCAGTGGTCCTAGTATCACTGGTGGTACTTGGACCACTCTCAGGTGGTACTTAGGGCAGCTGGTTGTAAGTAGGTATGATACCCAATGGTCGAGGACATAATTAATGTAATATCTTGGGGGTTAAATGGCATATGTAGAAAATACACCTTAAAATCACTACAAAAACAACAAAAACCCTTGGAAAAAAAAAAAAAATATAGTATGGGTTAGGGATGTGTCTACAGGATCTGCAAAGTGTAATTTACAAGATTCCATAGTGAGTAACTGGTACTCCCCAAAAAAAGTTTGAGAACAGCTGGACTAGAGGAATGGTCAAAACTGCAGTTTAATGCCAAAAAATGCTAAATTATGCACTTAAGGCACAAAATTAATATATATTATCATTATACATTAGAAATTACAGAGGAGGAAAAGGGTGTGATTCTTCACTTTGCAGCAATGAAAAGTCGACTGCCGTCAGTTTTCGTCAGTCTGCCCTTAGAAAAGGTGGCTCTCACAACGGCATAGTTTCCGAAGACTTCAATAGCAAAAGGTAAGTTTTCTTTCCCATAACTAAGCATTTCCTTATCGCAACCTACCATTCCCCTAACACCCCCCTTCTCCACAGCCTAACCCTAACCCTCCCAGCTTGCAGCTTAACCTTAACCCTCCCCAACCATTGTTTTCCCACAGCCTAACTTTAACTCTCCCCTCCCTGGAGACTATCCCTAACCCTAACCAAAAAATAAATTTTCATTATAAAAAAAAAGTAGGCAATAGTACAGCCGAAACAGCCAACAAAAAGCTCCCAGCTGTATAATTGTCTACAATTGGCAGTTTATACCTGCATCCTGGAAGAAGAGGGATCTAGAAGTCACAATTTTTATGTGACAAACAATGAAAAAGGCAAGTCAGATGCTTGGTTGCATAGGAGAGAAGTAGTGATGCCATTTCATAAGTCATTAATACGGCCTCCCTTAGAGTACTGTGTTGAGTTCTGGAGGCCATATCTCCATAAAGACATAAATACATTAGAGACTGTGCAAAGAAGAGCAACTAAAATGGTCCATGGCCTGTGTCACAAAACATACCAAGAGAAGGTAAAGGGTTGATAGAAAAACAGCTTTCAAACATAGCAAAGAGTGTAACTGGGTAGAGAAGTGTTGCATTTTTCCATGCAAGAAGGCATGTGTAACTACTAGAGGGTTGTAGATTTAGAGGAAATATGCAGAAAATTGACTTCACTAAAAGGGTAGTTGATAAGTGGAATAACTTTCCATCTGAGGTGGTTGAGGCTAACACAGAAAAAAAGTTTAAACATGCTTGGGATAAATATAAGAATATCCTAAATCTCAAACTAAATTAAGGGCAAAATAGGGTCTAGGATCAGTTAGATCAGATTTCGATAAACAACTGGGTAGACCTTATCTGTCTTCACTTTTTATGTTTCTTTGTTAATATTGATCCATTTTATAGAGTATGATGAGCATGAGTATTACAATAAGTCATTTATTGATCAAAGTTGAGCACAAATAAGAGAAACTAATTTGAACAGTTTGAAAAATTTTAACCAATTTTTTAAACTGAGCAGTAATAAACAAAAAATACTGAGGGGTCATTCCATGCCAAATCATCACAAAAAAGTAACTTTTCAACCTGACCAACTCAGGTTTTTTATGAAATTTGGTAAGATGGTTAACAGCATAAAGTAACTTTCATAATTAAAATTTTGACCATAGTTTTCATAAAAAAATGTTTTATATTTAAATATTGACTTTTTCATTTCAATGTCACATGATGTAACCTTTGACCTTGGATATCTAAAAAGTGCATGTTTAATTTTTTTGTCCATAAAGTATGTTAAGCAGTTAAGCCTTTGGGAACAGGGGTAAAAAAGAATATTAAGTACAGCAACATACCCTCTAACATGACCCATTCCACTAGGTACAAAGTATTCCGCAGTTGAGCTTCCAACTGTCACTCGCTGGTTTTAATGAATTAATTGATATTTGAAAAACATTTTCCTCCAACAAAAATGGTTACCATAGTAACTGATGGAAACTCAGGACCAGATTTTTTTTGTAGTGGTTCATGTTGGAGGCTCTGTGGCAGTTGAAGTTAAGACTTATCTTGTAGTGTCTCTCTCTCTCTCTCTCTCTCTCTCTCTGAAAACTAGTGAAACAAGTGATTTAATATTCCTTTACTCCTGTTTCCAAAGGTTTCCGAAAATTAAGCTTAGACCAAAGAGAGATTGTATTTAACTGCATAACATGCTTTATGGACAAAAAATTATTAAACATATGCTTTTTTAGATATCCAAGGTCAAAGGTTACATCATGTGACATTGTAATGAAAAATATAAAACAACTTTTTATGAAAACTATGGTCCCTTAGCTTCAAAATAAGACCCACATGAAAGTTCTACCACAATCAAAAGCAAAATTATGATTAATTTTAATTGACCTGGCAAGCATAAATTTTGCACTTTTTGTCATGTTTGCAACCCTATTGTGTGAACACTGCGTACCAATGAGGGCTAAAATTTTACATATGAAAGTTACTATATGTCGTCTACCATCCTACCAAATTTCATGAAAATCTGAGACGGTCGGGTTGAAAGCTGTGATGATTTGGCACGGAATGACCCTGAGTGGAAAACAAAAGTGTCATTTAACTATTTGATATTGCTAATACATACATTAGTAAAACCCGCTTGTAAATACTTTCTACATATGATTAGTTTAAACAAACATAGCAATGACAGTTCATGCTAAATTAAGTGCAGGTAAGTACAACTGAACAAATCATTTAGCATTTAAGGTTACGACAACCAAAAGTGAAGACAGGTGCATAACTGTGAAGACACAGCCTGGTAGGCAGATAAGAAGAAAATTAAATTCTACAAACAATCAATGTAAATAAGAAAAGACAAAATGTAGTGCACCAAATGTAAAAAAGGCACCAGGTGAAACATATCTAAAAAAAAATTAGCTAACTTGTAATACAAGATTAGACCTAGAAAAAAATTGAATGCAGGGATGGACAGCCCTATAGCTAATTTTCTAGGGGGCCCAGCAGTACCACTGTGTAGCTTTACTCTCCCCCCACCCCCATTCCCTCCATGGTCGCTACTCTGTGCCTAAAATATTAGAGAAGGGGTATTCTGTTGTAACATTATGTGCATGCACAATAGAAGCCCTTAAACATCATTTAATAAAGCCTATTTTCTGTATTAACACAGAAAAGCAACACTGCACGGCCTCTTTCTAGAGCAGTGATTCCTGAGAAGGTGCATGGTGGGTGGCTGCTTCGGGGCACTGACACCTTTGGGTTCCAAAGCAGCCGCTATCCCTGCACCCATTGTAGTTACGCAACTAGTGAAGTGAGATTTTATAAAAGGGTAAAATACAGTTCCAAGAAATTTTTGTATTCATGTAATAATGCCTATTTTTGTATGGAAACAAGATTCTTGGTATTTACAAACTACTGTTTCGATGGCAATTGGTAGCATAAAGCATAACAACTAGTCTTTACTGACTTGTTCTTCTGAATCGGGACAGCATTCGATAGAGCCGTTCTCTCCCAGCGAATTCCGAACTGGCTGGGAAATCGATTGCTTCTGCCTCCAAGACAAAGCAATTGATCCCTGGAGCACCGAACACAATGCTCCCAATGGTAAGTATCAAATCTAACCCCAACCTTTTCCCTAATCCTTACCCTAACCCTCCCCTTCTATTAGCCTAACCCTTCCTTCCCTGCAGCCTGACCCTAACCCCCCTTTCCCCACAGCCTGATCCTAACCCTAACCCACCCCTTCCATGGCCCTAACGCTCCCTTCCCCTGGGCCTAACCATAACCCTCCTATTAACACTTAAAGTCCCTGGAGAGGTTACTCACCTCTGCGTCAGGTTCACCGGACGGCGCTTCTGAAAATGAATGGGTGAATATACTGATCGGCATACTCACCCATTCAGAAAAAAAAATTCTAAAATGGCTGCCTATTCGAAAGAGAGACAGACGAAAAAGACAAAAGACAGCCATCGTGCCGGGGACTCCCACCAATTTCAAGCAGAGTATCAATATATAGATATGTGTATTTATGTATATTTACTCTGACAGAGTCAGCAATGGAAATGAGGAACAATGCACTCGTAAGAACTTTAAGAGGAGTGTAGCCACAGCATATCGGCGGGCACTCCCCCCGACAATCCCCCCTGTGCGATCGTATTTTCCCTCGCTTACGCCGGGTGAAGGCTACCCTAACTTCAGCCGGCCTAAGCGAGGGAAAATACGCTCGCACAGGAGCATTTTGCCTCAAACCCCTCCCTCCCTCATTAAACTTCCTCCCCCCGCCCACCTACACTAACTTGAGCGTAGTAACGGCGAGGGACGCCCTCTTAGATAATTACCAATTGGAACAAGGATTTTAATAAATGGACTCAACTTGAAATCATTGAAATCATGGAAAAATTAGGGATTCAGACTTAAGAAGGTGCTTAAAATAAGAGAGGAAAGTCGCTCCTGGGCTAAACCATGTTGATTGCAGGGGAGTCATATTTCATCTGTTGCAAACAGTATTAGAGATGAGAATTGGTGTTTCCCAGCCCAAGTCTAAATAACAGTGTGATAGTAACGCTGGTCAGTATCTGTGTGCAGTAAGCAATTCAAAGATATATCTCTGCATGCAAAGAATACAATTAACTTGACTCCCCCTGAAATCAACATGGTTTAGCCCAGGAGTGACTTTCCTCTCTTATTTTAAGCACCTTCTTAAGTCTGAATCAGACCCTCAGAGAGGGTAAATATATTACAGTCTTGAACGGCTTATTACTTCCAAATGGATTATCAGACAATTTTTTTTTTAAATAAAGGTTTGGGGTTTTTTTTTGTTTTTTTTTACAATAGTGTACATTTGTTCCTAGAACACCAAAAATTCCAGGAATCCTAGGAAGTCAGGGCATGATGGAACTTGTGGTACTTCAAGTGAAAACATTCAGTCATAATAGTCAGGTTATGCTGATACCTGCACTGTTTCGTCAGAAAATGTTAAATCTATATATTATATTGTTTAACATTTAATAGAAATTATTTATATTTAATTATTCTTATACTGTGATCCAGTGTTATTTGTATATACAGTCTATTATTTACTAAAACATAGCAGCAAGAATATAAATAAATGGAAGTAAAACGTAACTAAAATATATATTGAAGCAGTATGGAGTAAAATCATTAGGTTGCCAACAATAAATATTACTTACAAATCATACAGAAACGATATATATAAAAATAGTTGCCTGTTGTTAGTGAACAATATCTAAAATTGGGAACAGGTTTTTTACAGTGTTTTGGAAAGCATAGGATAGAAATGTAGACATGTATTACAATATCATTTTCTAAAAAGATGATGGTTTTATTATAAGGGCATCTACAGTATTTAACTGGTCCAGTGAAGTGATCGAGGAAGTTAGCATATGTGATGCTGAAAAGAGAAAGTTTACTCTAGACTGAGGCTCCAGCACAGGACAAAACGTAAAATATGTCAGAATTATGGCAGATTTGACAATAAACTTAAAAAAGTTAATATTAAAAATTAAATAAATGAAAAATGGAGGGGGGTCTTTATTGTGGCTACATAAGGCAGAAAAATTTAAAATAAATAGTTATTTTCCAAGTATGATTTAAATCAGTCTGAGAAACACTATAGAAACATACATGTAACTGTAAAATTAATTTATCAATAAATGTAAGAATACATCTTTTAGAAATGTTCTAAGTCCAAGTTTAATGTCTCAGGAAGAGCAAAGGTTAGTGTCACCTAAAAGACTACAAAACAAACACTAATAAACTATACAGCTTTATAGTAGGTGTACAGATTATTAAACATTCAACCAACACAATCCGACAATGACCCAGAACAACTGCAATTATACCAAGCATCACCTTTTGCTGCCATTCATTATACCGCAAAGGTAATGCTTTGATTGAACATTTCCACATAACAAAGGACAGTATTGTGAAACAATAAACAGTACAATGCTCTCAGCCACAGCGCTGTTAAGTGTGTAGGTAAATACTCTTGTGATTTGTCATGGATATGTAAAGCAGCAGCATTTCCTCCACTCTGAATGACACCCAACCAGCCTGGTGACAGACATCAGTCTGGTGGGACTAAGGTGGTTGCAATTTTACCTGATGGTCACTTGCTGCTTCCTCTCCCAGCTAGAAGGTGACAGCCAATAGCCAGTAATCCAATCAACAGAGTGGTGCAGGTGCTCTTCCTATAGTCACTGCTGTCTATTTCTCCATTGCCTCCAATGAAAGGAAAGTGCGACTTCAGCTTGTAACAAGCAGTTCTTGTCTCTTTCAGTTTCCTTGTTCCCCCTCCGAGTGCTGGGCGGGCTGAGTGCATGACGGAGAGTTCCTCCTCCTGGAGGTGTGAGGCTTCAGCACTGTGAAGAAGTTGCTGTTGTTCTCACTTCCTGGCTGGAAATTCCCACTTACTACTCTGACAGGGAGGCCTGAAAATGTACCTCAGATATAATGTAACTGTCACACTGTCACTGTTAGCAGCAAACGTCATGGGGATTTTTGTATATTATGGATTATCACATAAACAGCTAGTTGTTTGAAATGAGGTACTTTTAGGAGCAGCAAAGATTCATTTTATTATGATCATTCTTGTAAAGGATGATTGAATGTAAAATGAGTCATGTGCCAGCATTCACAGAAATACAAAATAAACTTTCATATAGGTTTTCCTAAGTAAAGCTTGGTAAACTTTCACAAAATACAATATATTTAAAAGATATTACCCACAATTTAAAGTCCTGATGAACATGCTGATTCTTGGGTACACACTGGCACAATTTACCATCTGCTCTGATTTTTATCTCTCTTTACCATCTGTTCTTCTGGCAATGTTCCATCATTGATTGGTAAAATTAGCTTGGTTAAAAATATTAAATCAAATGATCCAACGTCCACTGAAACAAATAAAAAATGCTGCAGCTTGATACCTGTCCTAATATCTGTTGTGTCACATTAAAACCCCTTTCACGTCACCACCAAATACCCGAGTTTTTGGCCAAAAAAACAGTGTCTTGGCAAAAATCCGGGTATTGGTGGTGATGTGAAACGTCTTTTTTGTATGTTTTTTGTAGACTGGTCTCAGGACCAGGGATTCAGACCCGGGAAAAAGAAGGGGTTTCCCAGGGTCTCACAGGGGACTGGTGGCAATGTGAAAGGTCACACGTTGTTTTTCAACACGGGTCCTTCACAAAGACACCTGATTGGAGAGATGTCTTTACTATTGCTATGGCAGACACACGCAGGGAAAGGAGATAGACTGCATTTTTTAGTACTTATAGGTCTCCTTTCTATATAGGCCATTCTGAATTTAGTACTTGTATGTCCCATTATGAGACCTACAAGCACTAAAAATGCAGCCTGTCTGCTCTCAGGTCCTTTTTTTTTAAAAAAAAGTCCCGCAGTTTATTGAAAAAAATGAAGTTCCCTTCATTTTCTTCAGCCAATAAGAGCTCCTTTTTTTTGACTGATTGACAGTTGCTTGGCAGGGCAGTCCCGGAAATTCATGGCACATGTGAAAGACCCGGGAATCTCCCAGGTTTTTGTGGACTTATAACGCTGTTTTTTGACACAGCAATTCGCCCAGGAAAAACCCGGGTTCAAAATCCAATTTTCAAGGGTGGTGATTTGAAAGCGGCATTAGGGTCCTATATAAGAGACGTATTTTTTACTCAGAAACCCAAAAAATTTCAGTCAGATTTCAGATTTTCAGTCAAACACTTAGATATCTGAATCAAGGATCCATCCCCATATTACTCTATTACAGGCATGACCAACTTGTGGCTCACCAAGTGGCCTGTGGCTCAACCTGTGGCTCACAAGGTGTGGAATTATGACTCCCAGCATGCTTTAACTACATAGGCCTAGCTGATACACTCATAGTTACACAACACCTGGACAGCCACAAGTTGGCCATTCCTGTTATATTAGGTCAGTGTCCCTCTAATAGTTAGCAGTCTTCAAAAGCATAATGGTTTAAATGACATTAGCAATGCATTCTAATGGGAAACATAGGAGGGAGCACTGAGTACTTGCTGCCATTTGAACAGAACATCTGTCTGCGTAACTAATCGAATAATGCAGTAGAACTTCCGCAAATAGTACAATATAGGTCTCATAGCTTTAAATGTTTGTTCTGTTTTACACAAGGGGGTAAATTTAAAAGACTATTTTATAAAACCATCTGTTTTAATGTTTATTATGAGCTAGAAACCTGGAGCTGTTTCAAGTGTTTTCTCTAAATAAAAAATAAAATATATACCTTACATTGCAATATGGTTTTATCCAGGTCTACACTTGCACATGTTTTTCTGCGCACACACTACAGACATTGGGGTAGATCCATAACAACGTACGACAGGAGAATTATGCATGGAACTTTGTTCCGTCCAAGCCCATTTGGCTGCAGCCCAACTGGTCTGCAGCCAAATTTATCCCCGACTCTGGTAAAAACCTGACCAGTAGTTAGACTCCGCACCCTGGTTCCCTATTCTCATAACAGGTTAATGAAGTCTACTGTATCCTCAGAAAAGTTCAAATACTGCAAGACCAGGTTGTATCAGAGATCTTAATAGTCAATATAAGGGCAAAATGAAAAGAGTGTTCTCACCACTAAACAGTATGATTTGAGTAAACACCTTAAGGCTTTTCTCCACATGTATAGCTTGTGTTTTCATCAGAAGGTATGGCTAATAGGCGTGCAATGCAATATTTATACATTAATTAGCAAAAGATCAAACCCCTGCCAAAACCATGCTTTTTTTATTTTCAAACCTATCAACCAATGATACAGTTGATATTATGGTGTCAGTTTTATCGTTGCTGATGTTGTAAGTGTCACCATTGTTACTGTAACCAAAATGCTGAAAGATTACAAATTTATAACTGCATTGAGGACAGATGATGGCATTTTACCCGACAACTCTAGGCTGAAACCAGCTGAAAAGATGGCGATATCATTGTACATTTTATTATTTAATATATATTTGTTTATTAACAGGTTTTTATATAGCGCCAGCAGATTATGTACCGCTGTACAATTTTAACAATCTTTATAACAACACTGAGTGGTAACAGACAGAGTGGGTAGGTAAGACAGCATATTGCTATAACACATACTACAGATATTGATGATAAACCATTATAAACCATTATAGTTGCTTATAACTAAGTTCTAATATTTTCAGTTTGTTTATTAACCAGTGCTGTGATTAGTAAATAAAACCATTCATGCTATAATTTACATTTATAAGCTTGTAGCACCTAGATGAAATGTTATAGGAATTTATTGCTCTGAGTCATTAGGAGCATAGTACTCCATTCCATTCACAACCTTTGCACACATTTGTTACGTGAGACGTTTTTACTCCCAGTCTCATTAAAACCATCTATGTGCTGTAGCACTGATCTCAACATGATGCCATTTAAAGAAACATAATTCAACATATCATTCCGCAGTTACTGGTCACATGTTTGTTGCAAATGAAAATAGAATTTTGTGTTAAATGTAACAGGATGGATGATTTATTTCCACCTGCTAATTATCAAGAAGTACTGTATATATAATTTCCAGAACTCTTTTTATTGTCACACATTATAATGTAACATGCAACAAATGCACAAGTGTCATACTCAAGAAGTTTAAAACATTACAATGGAGGTGCCTATAACAGTTCAAAGAGGGATGGTAGATATTGTAAACATTATGGTCTTTGTCATGTTAAAGCGTACATAATAGCTAGTACTGCTCACAAATCATAACTTTCTTTACTTACTATATTACAAATATATATAGTAAACAGTAGTGAAACTATTATAACATGACAGTATACTGTACATTGTGATCACAAAGTGCTTTATTGCAAAAGTAAAATGCCTTATTGTTAATAAAATTAATTAATGAACTGTGCTCTGAATAATTGAGATTGTGAGCATTGGGGGGTAGATCCAGAGCAACGTCCGCGAGTGAATTTACACTAGCCGCTAGCATAAATTCACACATTAGTACTTACGGTGCATGCGCACGGCAGATGTTACGCCACGTAAGGCATAGCGTAAGTGGCAGTAATGTATCAGTAGTGTGTTAACTTACGAAGGGGCGTGTCAGTCATACGCCACCAGTATTTACGCTTCGAAGGCGGGGTGAGGCATTTAATTCATACAGTATGGACGTGCTTAGCAGCGTAGCTACGTGTGGGAAGTACGTCCGATAGTGGTTACGCAGCGTAAAGTTAAGGTAGGGTATGGAAAGCGTAAGGCGCCTAAAATACGTACATGAGAGGGGTGTGCCGAGGGGAGTGCATAGAGGGCACGCTAGCGTAAGAACGCAGCGTAGTAAAAGCGTAGATCTGGATCTGGTCCAGCTAAGACAGGTCAATCTCAAACATGGCAGTATGTCTGAAAATAGTATATATTTGTTTCTTAAGGGTAGGAGAAAGCCCATTCAGGGCATGCGCAAAGTGGTAAGTGCTGCAGGGGAACAAGGGCATAGAGGCACCCTCCCCGCTGTGATGGTCACTAGGATGCAATATATATGGTAGAGTAGCCACTATGGTGCGAATGCAATGTATTTTATGGCGATGACCAGAATACAGCTTGTATAGTGGTGGTTAGGATGCAGTCTGTATTGTATGGCAGTCATTTACATGCAGTGTGTATTGTACAATATTGATTATGATATATGTAAAACAGGAAAGCACCAATTTATAGCTTTAAGGAGGATGCTGAACACCCTAGCACCAGCCCTAAGGCTATCAATATATATGAATATATGAAATTTCAGAATTCAGAATTGCAAATCACCTGTGTAATATGTCAAAATCATTTCTCCCACTCAAGAATCTTTCAGCACAGGTGCCTCCACCTTCACCTAATGAGTTTTCTGAAGCAATGGGATATTTAGATGGAATTTCTTAAGTTTAATTATAACTTTTTTACGGGTGTGTGTCTGGGGTGAGAATGGCCCTTTTCCGAAAGGACCGTTCTATACCAGCCAATTTCAAATTAACTCTGCATTCGATTGCTTTTGTCTAAATTGTTTGTCAAGGACAAGCAATCAAAGATCCTGAAGATGAATGTGCAACAGCGAGAGGTGAGTGAGTATTTATCCTACCCCAACCCTTATCTAAATTCTCAAGCTAACCCTCCCCTTCAATCACCCTAACTCTCCCCTTCCATTACCCTAACCCTCTCTACCCCACAGCCTGACTCTAAGACTCCCTTCCCAGTAGCCTAACCCTAAGACTCCCTTCCCAGTAGCCTAACCCTAAGACTCTTCCCCCAAAGCATGACCATAAAACTCCCTTCCCCGCAGCCTGATCCTAAGACTCCCCATTGACTCTAATAATCATCTGTCCGACGGGTCTGCGGCGGTGTGACGGGTCTGCGGCGGAGGTTTCCAAATTAATGAATGGGTAAGTATGACGAAAAATACATTTGCCATACGTACACATTCATTAATTAAATCTTCTAATTAGCGCTATTTTCGAAATAGAGACAGCCAAAAATAGCTGTGTCTATTTCGGAAACAGCATTTTCTGCATCCTCTCTCTCACTCGGGTGTTACGTTCACCCACATTGTACTAGATTACCCAGAGGCCAGATTTGGATTGTATTATGTTGTGAGATCAGTGTGAGTTGCCATGGTCATCCAACCTTATTATCACAGTTGTTTGGACGGGTATGAAACTACGATGGTGCTGTTTCCAGAACAGGGGAAATCGTTTGTAGCCATATATTAGAATATCCCGGCATTCTGGCTATGCAGTGAGTATGAAATCTTACAAAATGTACAGAACTGTTATGAGCAATAGCTCAGCTTTCCAATTCTAAGTATTCCAATTCTTTCCAGTATGTCTAACCATTAACGTTAACAAACACCCAAACTGAGTAAACTAATATAACCACAAGAAATGAGTAGAATCCATCCTCTGAGAACTCTGCATCAGATTGTAACCTACTGTAACATATTATATTATTCTTTAAAGTATAGCGGGTTGTATACATAGCATTTTGTTCTTTTCAGCCATTGGACAGACTGGGTCATCCAGTGGAGTACGTAAAATTTATTTAGCATCAGAAGGGATATTAAAATAGTGTGTTTGCTCATTATTTGAACCTGTATATATTCCATAAAGATGAATATACCAATCAAAGTTATGAAATTTCTTGCAAGATAACTGTGCTTATTCCTTCTATTATGTCGGGTATTGTAAACCTAGTATCACATAGGTTTCCAGGTTCTTTCTTTTTTTTTATCTTTGCAACCTGAGAATAAATTGAATATTCCCCATATGTCTATATTTCTTGACCGTTTCCAGTTTACTCTTATTACTAAAGAAGTTTAGTTACGTCAATGGACAATTAAAGTGAACATTAATGTTGACCATTTTTGTTTATGTACTCTTTATTTATCAGACTGCATAACATGGGTACTGACTATTTACTTTTTATAACTTGTATGTAGGAGTTACTTGATATGTATATCCATTTCCAAAGCATTTGCCTGGTGCCATTCATGTCTATCTTCCT
>WWET01002355.1:42013-77865 GCA_011038615.1 Limnodynastes dumerilii
ATTAACATTTGTTATCCTTGATTCCTTTTTTAATTCTATTTATGTATCTCTCATGGACCTTTATATTTTATGGCAATATATATCTATTACTTTTGTGGTATTTATAATAGGTTAGGTGTCCATTCATTCTAATATGTTTGTTTGTTCAGTTACGATATCCGTCGTATGTGTTTTTTTTTATCATATGCTGCTTTGTGTCTTTTTCAATATGCTGTTTTTTCTATATTCAATATTTGCTGGTTATTTTTCACTTATTTTTCGTCAAACAGAGAAGCTTTTATTGCCAGGTTACATATTTAATGATTTCAAAATGTGTTTTTTTTATTTTTGCTTGTATTATTTACTTTTACTTGTTGATACTCAGAGATTTATTTAATTTTGAAGCTTGCATTCTTGTACTGATATCTCCACGGTCTACATCTGTTCCACTGTGTTCCGAGTAGTATAATCAGACGGCATTAGTCTATACTTAGTCGGCAGGTGTGCATTAGTCCAACCAATTAGACTTGTCGGCGGGCTTCAAATACCGGTCCAAGCTTCAAGAAGCTCACCACTTTGAGAAAGAGGCGACCCCTTGAAACACGTCAACTCGGTGATCCAGACTTAGTCCGCAGCACAGTGTCTTCTCCCGAAGGCTTCTTCCCTCAGTTTCTCACTGTGTTTTTCATCTTGGACAGTTCACAGGCTTTCTTTCGTCCAGCAGCGGGTATATTGAACTGCTATTACCATCCTATTCCACTGAGAGTTATCGATATTATGGACATCTGAAATGGCAGCTCAGGTACATTTAAAGTGACATTGGGGTAGATCCAGAACTACGTTTGCCGTACGTTTATTCGCGTAGCGTATTTTCTTGCGCGTAAATTCATTACACTCCCCTCGTCACCCCCCTTGCACGGACTTATTTTGTTAAGATACGCTTTCCAAACCTTACCTTAACTTTTTCCAACGTAACCGCAGTCATACGCACACGTATGTATGGGCTGGACGAATTTACGCAGCTAAGCACGCCCATACTGTACACTTTAAATACAACCTCCGCCTACTTCATTTCAGACGTATTTTGTTGAAACGTAAAATTGGCACGCCCACACGTAAGTATTTACGTGACACATACGCCACACGTATGTATTTACGTGACACATACGTGTATGGGCCATACGTTCACAATTAGGCTACGCTATTGAGCGTATTTTCTATGGTGCGCATGCGCAGTACTTACAAAAACGTGATTTGACGTCTTCGCCACACGTAAATTCGCTCCGAAGCGTTGTTCTGGATCAGGACCATTATTTTTAATTTATGCACACCTACCCCCGTTTTTAGATATTGATTTTAGTCTATATGTCTTAGTCTGCACAGTGCTAATCAAAAGGATATTAATTTTCATTTGGTTACAATTACTCTGAGGGTGTAGGATCCTCATTTATCCTTTTGTTTTTGGCTGCAGTGCCTTAGTGCAGCTAACTCTAATTTTACTCTATGTGTGTGAGACAGATCACAGGGGCATCATGATGGCCCTGAAGTCCTAGTACTGGGTCCTGTCATGAAAACTCTGTGGCTCAGTTCTAAGGGCAGCTGGCAGGTACCCTCAGACGGTCAGGCTGGGTTCAGCACAGTGACCTCTGTGGGCCTGATCCAGACTTAAGGTTGTTTTAAGTATGCAAGCATACCCGAATTACGCACTACTAAGTTTAATGCACTACCCTGGCACTGCCCTCGCATGCACGTAACTTAACTGACTTACGTGAACCCTGCCTTAACTTTTCCTGGCATATCTCTGGTCGTATGTAAAGCCATGTCATACTTAAATGCCTAATCCAGCCCATACTGTACAATTTAAATGCCTCCCTCCTCCCACGATGTGTATTTTCAGCTTGCGTAGAGATGTCACAAGTGCATCTACTTTGCCACCATGACCCCTCCCTCCTTTGGGTCTCTGCTCAGTGAGCGATAAATATATTTTCTTGCTATATTTTGTGAGCTGCCCCCTTATGCTGGTTACCTCCCTTTCCTTTCCTTTCCTTTCCTTTCAATCCTTTGCATAGCCATCTCAGTAGGCTACTTCCTATATCTCTCTGGCTCCAAGCGAAAGCCTCAAACATATGAGGTCCTTGGACCTATTCCCCACCAACCAACCCCATGGTGGTCCAAGCTCCCAGCCATCACCCGCTTCTTACTTAAATCTATTTATCCACCATTCCCAATCTCCACTCCCTAAATCAGTCCGTATATACCATTTGCTCTCTCACCAGCTGCCCCCTGTAGGTCACAGAGTCAATACTCATGGCTGTTCAAATAGTGTTACTCAATACTAAGGTCCTGAACTGCCCCCAGAAGTACTTCTCTCACTCTCAAATGCCTCAGAGAAGAGTGTTTTTGCAGGAGACGTATTTCATGAATTCCTACCAACAGAGCTCTGTTTAAAGAATTTCTCTCTGCGATCCCATCCAAAAAAGAGTACTATGGTACTATTTTCTATAAGTGTACATTCTGTCCCCTCTCTCATTCTTCCAGATTCCAAGAGCTGCTACCTGATTATGGTGGGTTAATTAGACAACGTCCCTTACACAACTTTTGCAGAAGTACTTTGCCCCAAAGACGAGGTTGAGTAATGTTGGTGGACAAATTTAATGCAATCCCTGAATGCCAACTGGTCAGCCCCTCTGCCATTAAACTCGCAGGCCCCTTGGAAATTCAACAGCCCCCCAAAAACCTTACCACCCAACAACTCCTTTTCAATGCATGGAGAATACTTAAGTGTAGGGACTACACTTATTACTCTACTGTTCATAAAGTGTATAGGAGAATCTATCTGATATTTCTGGGCATTGAACCAGTCGAATATATCTTCAGCACGGACGTCCTCCTGTGTACCAGGTCTGACCATGGCCAAGTTACAGTGAAACAAAGTGATCTGAAAATTACACCCATCACCCATAATTAGACCAGGGAAGATATTTTTAAGAATTAAAGTATTAATGTTGTCATATTTAAATGAGCCTTTTCTTAAAAATATGTTCTCTGGTCTAATAAGTATAGAAGAGCCGCAAGAATAAAATATTCAATGTCCATTATTAACCCTAATTTCATATTAAGCCATCCCACACTCTTTAACCTATCTATCTATCTATCTATCTATCTATCTATCTATCTATCTATCTATCTATCTATCTATCTATCTATCTATCTATCTATCTATCTATCTATCTATCTATCTATCTATCTCTATCTACAGTATATATCTATCAACAGTATCTATCTATCCATCTATCTAGAGATTTACAGCTCTTCAATTAAGCCAGTGGGAGAAGTGACGGTATGGCATACCCCCGTATACCCAGGGCCGGCGCAATGCACTCCATGGGGGGAGGCGCATCTAGACGCCATGCTGAATAGCCGCCACCACTCATCTCTCCACTTTTCAGAGTTTAGCCAGATCTAACTGTGACAACTGTGAGAGCTGGCGCTGGTCCTCTGTACAGCGGCGCCAGACAAGTGGCTGCAGATGTCTAGCCCATGTGACCAGTCACCTGATCAGAGGGAGGAGTCAGAGTTTCCTCTGTTTTCCTGTCCTGTCACATGGAAGCTGATGCTTTGTCCGAGGGATTTCAGGTACAATCATGTGTCTGCATTGTCTCTCATGTAAAGTGCTTTTTGTGGTGTGGTAGATGCTGCAAGAGAAGTGTGTGCACAGCATGTTTATATGTATATAACATGTCTAATGGGTGTACATTCTGTTTGGATATAGCACCCTGAAATCCTGCACCAGGTCAGAGAAAGGTGTAACTGACTGAAGAATGAATTGGAAAAATAAGATATTTGGATACATGAAAGTTGGATGTGCTGCTGCATTACATCTCTCAATCTATTTCCCTATACATTTCTATTTGATTATTTCGATGCATTGTGCGCACATCCACTGCGCAAAATACTCTAGATCAGGTCCATTTATTACATTACTAAAATGATTACAAATAAGTTAATGTAACCATAGTTTTTATTGGTAACACAATGATATCTTAACTTGTTTCTATGGCTGGATATAGTCTTGTACATCAGATATAGTTCTTATTAATGAATTTATTAATAGACCTGGGGCCTAAAAAGAGATGGGATTAAAATATATACACAAACAAAAAAAGATCTTCTGTACTCACCAAACAAATTATTATTGCTATTTAATCTATGCTATATATAACAAATAAAAAAATACATTATTTGGATATATTAATTGAAAATAATACATTTCTTTGCTATTTGTTATTTTATCATTATCGTAGTTGAAAGAAGTGCATAATGAATGAAAATGATTAAGTACAGTTAATATCTAACTTCTTGATTTTGAAACATGTTTATCTGATCAACTTCTTTGCACTGAATAATAGCTTATATAGTCACGAGTCCCATGGAAAGATAAATACAGCAAATTATCAAGGACATTGAAATCATTTCTAAAGATGGCATATCAGCACTTTTGGAGCTGACTTTAAAGTATGGCTTAGGGCCATCAATTCCACATTGCTGAGTAGAAACTATTAATTTCAGCCCTGGTTTAGTTTTTTGGCCTCAATTGATTCACTTCAATGCCAGATTACAAAATAATACTAATTTACTGAAATCATAAGAGAGTTAATAGGAACCCAGATTCTGCTTTCATCATCATTCACATTTGTCAATGTTCCCTCTCACTGTAGCAACCACATGATATTGTAGCTGAGCACAGATGGTTTCTGTATTGTATATACAGTGTACCAATTTAAGCTGGATACTACATCTATTTCACCCAACTATCAAGCAGATCACACAATGAACCACCATTGTGTGAACCTATATATTATCAGGGGCATAACTAGGGTTGATTGAGCCCAGCCACATCTAATAAATGCCCCCCCTCCCCCCATTATTATATTAGTTTTCAAAACAATTTTTCAGCTTTTGTTTATATACATTTACTATACTTTCAGCTTTCACACACATCACTCTGCCTTTGTAGTACCAAAACGCCCAACCATTTTTTCTCACACACTTTAAATGGTGGCTAAAGGTTAGTACCCTCCAGCCACCATTTAAAGTGAGTGTGAGATAAAATGATTGGGTGCTTCTTTAGTATAGACATGGCCTAGGCACAGGAAAATAATTACAGCTAGTACATGCATTCATTTTTCCTATGGCACTGCCATGTCTGTAATACAGTAATGCCCACTCATTTTATCTCACGCACTTTTAATGGTGGCTGGTACTGACCTTCAACAACTATTTAATGTGTGTGAAATAAACTGTATTGTCTAAATGACTAAGGCAGAGCCAGAGGTAATGAAGAAATACTAGCTAGCATGTCACTGGAGTAGATGTCAGACAGGGCTGACTCAGTCCACTGCTTACCTGATATGCAAGGCTCCAGTCACCCAGAACTCCACTGACGATTACTGAAAGGGCGGGCAGAGTGGCAGGGTGAGTAAGGGCAGTTGTATGCTCTGATGGCACAGATGCTGACCTTGTCAGCGTAACATCCACCAGCGCCCCACATTTAGTTTAGTTATGCTTCTATATCTTATTAGTGTGTATTATCCAGGATCATGCTTAATCATTTAAAAGTACATCGTACCATTTGAAAGAATTTTTTAAATATCTTAATTTTACCGAACAACAATGTTTTATTATCATTCCAAATGTGAAGTGTGAACACAGCACTGACCATCTGTCCAATGCTTCCTGATCTACTTCCTGGACTTTGTGGGTGTGCATATTAAATTGTTTTGGAGCAAAAGAGCAAAATGGTTATGTGAGATGAAAATCACAGATTTGCCATGTCAGTGTGTATGCATGAATCACCATGTTCATTGTTGGTTTTAACTGTTTATAAATTACACTGTGTGAAATTACATATCATGTATTCCTAACTTTAAAGTACATGTAAAGACATAGCTATCTTTGCTTATTCTAGCATGGAGATATAATGACCTTTCTTGCTTGTATAGCGGTTGTACCCCATACATATAATTTTGAGTTAGATCTTTTTCCCTCTATGTCTAACATTCCTACTAAGCATTTGTGCGGCATCCCGCAGGTCAAATTCTTTCCTTCTTCATCCCCACCTTTCCATTCTTTCGTTCATGTCTAATGTTGCCAATAAACATGTGCCATTACTGGGTACTACATCTGATATTTGGCCTTTCCATAAATCCCTAGGGGCCCTATCCAGAGTTAACGCTAAATTCTATATGATAGCCTTTGCTGCGGAGGCTGGCGCATGGAATTTATATTCCACAACCCTGCATGCAAGGGAGCAGGGCACTCCCCCTGCTTGCCTACGTATAGATTGAGGATCCTCCAGCATGACTCTAACCTTAAGTATTCCCTCTCCAAGCATGCAAAACGCTGGATTGTATGGAAGGGCTTAGCCAAGCCCTTACTGTACAATTTAAATACTTATGCCCAACCCCCATGCATATCTTGTACACATGGGGGGGCACACCCTCTGTGGGGGGCTGATGTCTGCATGTGCAGTACCAATATCCAGCAGATTTCCGTACGTAGCAGAAGTACCGGCAAAGCATGATGCTGCTTGAAGTTTCACAACACGTTCTTGATTACCAAACATATAACCTATAAAAGAAATATTATGCAGTGGGCTATGCCTGCATTGCACTATCAATTTAAGACTAAACATCAAAAAGTTACTATGTATTACATATGCCAGTAGGTATACTCTGCATAACATAGAGATAATATACACTCCAAAAATGTGAGGGTATATGGTAGGGGGTATTCAGGTGCTAAGGGTCATACCAAAGAGTGAGGTGCCAGTGGAGAAAAACTAGAGACAAACACCTTCAAGTGTGTAATAACTTATATAAAAATCCCATATGGTTCTGTACATATACAATAAACTTTTATGGCATGTATTAAGTCCAAAGAGGTTCCGTTTCGATGTTCCACTTGGTGGTCTTTAACTCCAGGACAAAATGAAACATGGGTAGTAAAAATCAAAAAAACCTTTAATTAATACAACATCTAAAAGTCAATTGACTTTGAGAAAGAGTTCAGGAGAGCTTGAATCGCCGGTCAGCCGGTCAGCCGGTAGAGCACAGTTGTGTTTGTACCTGTTCAACCTCTGACTTTCTAAATAGACTTATATAAATATGGTAGTAATTGCTTCATTTCTGTGCAACTTGCTCACAGTCCTGAATCAGCCTTCCTATGCTCAGAAATCTCTTGGATTGTATTAAAATTACATGCTCATAATCACATTTTACTATTGCAATCTAGCCAAAATATGTCCAGTTTGTCATTACTTGCAAGCTGCTAAATAAGACTGGACCGAACTTCAGCAAAACTGGCGTTTTCTCATTAATAGGATTAAAAAACACCTGAACTTTTTGCAGCTTTTCTGACAGCCGGGCAGGGCGGGGTAAGATTGGCCTTGGCATCTGATCCTCACTGTGCTCAAAGCCCCAAGCACAGCAGCATCGGGAATCTGGATCCAGCCCACTCTTATTAACTAGTCTCATTTATAAATGTTCCTTGGCTATATAAAGAAATGCTGTTGTTATTATAGTTATTAATAATAATAATGATAATACAAAATTTGGATCTGCAAAAGCACTTCCTTAGGTTCCTTGGCTATATAAAGAAATGTTGTTGTTATTATAGTTATTAATAATAATAATAATGATAATACAAAATTTGGATCTGCAAAAGCACTTCCTTAGGCTCCTTTTTGTAAGCGTTATGAGAAAACAAAGTTCATTTTATATGCAGTTTGAGTATGAGAATGTTCTTATTTACGATACAAATATTTTGACGAAGGCAACAGTGAAATGTTCATCTTACCCCTTGTTTGCACAGTAGCAAGGAACTTTTCTCTCAGAAAATAATGAGATGGCTCCTCTGTTCATCTGCTTTGAAATCACTGAAGCCTGTCTGTATCAGATGAGTGTGCTAAATCTCTATTTCCCTGTGCTGTCTGTGCTCCCTCCCTGTCACAGTACACAGTAAAAAAGTACAGTCAATGTGGTAGTTTCTATATTCATGTAACCAGTACAGCTAATGTGGTAGTTACTATAATCATGTAACCAGTACAGCCAATGTGATAGTTTCTATAATATGTAACCAGTACAGCTAATGTGGTAGTTTCTATAATATGTAACCAGTACAGCCAATGTGGTAGTTTCTATAATAATGTAGTAGCCCTTCTTGCACAGTAGACAAAGTACACATTTGCAACACAATGCTTATAGGCTTAGCAATCACCTATCAACTTGTCTTTCAAGATGAATTTCTAGGAAGTAGGAACAGGACGGCCATTGTCACACTGGATGAACTTTTTCAAAATTGCAACTGAAAGAGCAAAATATTAGAGCACAATGGGGCTGATGCAGAAATAAATGAACTTACTGGGGATGATCCAGAGGTGAGTGTGCACCAGCTCAGCGCCCGATCCAGACTCTAACTTTGCCAAACTACTTGTTTACTGCTGTGGTAGGGAAGGGGTGGTCAGTGTACAGTAAGGTCACACCAAATCAAGTCCACCTGATCCAGAGCAGAACAAAGACAGAAATAAGCAATGTTTACCTCAATACATATGCACCAGATACAGGTCAGGTCTAAGCCTAGGAAGCTGACTCTTCATGGCCTCTACTTAAAACATCAAACACAATTCAAAAGATATAACAACTGCTGGTGGAGCACTGTGTAGGTATAAAATATTTTCTAAATACATTGATTTAAAAAAAAATTCTGAATATTTTATTAGAGCAATTCATTACAATTATTGGGGTAGATCCAGAACTACGTGTGCTGTACGTTTATTCGCGGAGTAAGTTCGCTACACTCCCCTCGGCACACCCCTTGCACGGACGTATTTTGTCAAGATACGCTTCCCAAACCCTACCTTAACTTTTTCTCACGTAACCGCGTACGTCCGCTCACGGACGTATAGACTACGTGAACGTACGCAGCTTAGCACGCCCATACTGTACACTTTACATACAAACCTCCACCTACTTCACGTAAATCGCACGTATTGTTGTCTCACGTAAGTATTTACGTGACATACGTGAATCTCCCATACGTTCACAATTACACTACATGAATGTGCGTATTTTCTATGGTGCGCATGCGCAGTGCGTTCAAAACTGCGATTTTACGTCTCCGTCACGCGTAAAATCGCGGGGAAGCGTAGTTCTGGATCAGGCCCATTATAATTAAATTCATGCTTTGATATTGTTTTAATGCATTCAAATGAAAACTAAAACTCTCCCTCTATTTAAAACCTCCATTTACAGCATATATAACAGTGTACTACCCTGCACTTCGGCAATGTATATACTGAAGTCACATAGCTGCATTGGCTGCTTTGTGCCTGTTTGCTACATGCTACACTTGCATAGCCATCCAGAGGTACCATTACATTCACCTTTGGATTACATGCAGCCTGCTCATGTTCTGTGCTCAGATTTACTTGACACTCATTGCCGTTTTTATGTATGCCTCTATATCAGCCCCACTATGTTGCAATGTAAATAGTGGTGTCCAGACAGTCTAAGATTGCTGCTGCTCTCCATTTTGTATATGCTTGTATGGACAAGTGTTATTAATATAGTGTAAAACCAGATGTTCCAGGAATTGTGCAGAACAATACATTACTGTGGAAGGCTGAGACAAGCTGATAAAGATGTGTTTAGTACAAGTAGAAGGTATGTGATATTGGGCCGGATCCAGAACTACGTCCGTCTTCCATAAACGGACGTAGTTCAATAAACAGTAGCTACTGCGCATGCGTAGTAGCTATTGTACGTAATCTGCGTATCGTTTCGATACGTAGATTGCGTATATGCGGTCTAAAATAATTTCTACTACAAAATCTCTTGTGCACTGGGCACTTAGCCTCAGTACAGGGATACGTAGACCAAATTTTCTTGGGGTGAAGCTCCACCGTGGTGGAGGCAGTTAGGCACTGTGGCTAGGGTAAGTGCTTCATATCAATTACATTTAGGGAGTTTCTCAGTGGTATTTTTTCTAAGACTGTGCATACATTTATGTATTCTCTGTCACTTTAACCATTCTGGCAAGTTTGATTATCCATTGTAGAAAACGACTATTTTGTTTTTATTATGACTCTATATATTTCGTTCTTTGAAATATTTTTAAAGTTTAAGTAATTAAAAGTTATGTTTTATCTGATCACTATCTTGCTTTACAGTAATAAAATAATGTTGTTTGAAACCCTGTATACTCCAGCATTGAGAGCGCCATAAACTGGTCTATTCCTTTCCTTTCCTCTTATTGTTGTGTATCTTATAGAATGTTCCAGCTCCAAACAATATTTAGAAAGGACCAGAACACATTTAATAATCCACTGGCAGGGACATGTTAGGAACATAAGGAAAGGATTTGCCAGTCATAATCTCTGAGCCTATTTTTCAACCAGCCATGAATGCTCACTGAAATCTACTTCTAGAATGGTCAGCATAGAAAAGCGTAAGGAAAATTGGAGAAACTCTAGTTAAAATGTTTTTGTTTTTGTTTTAAATCCAGTGATGATCCTTGAGGTATTTATGGGTCTGGTATAAAATGTCGACAAGTCAAAATGTTGAGTTGAGTACTATGGGCTTGATCCAGAACAACGTTTCGATGCGAATTTATGCGTGGCGGAGACGTAAATTCGCTGTTTAGAACGCACTGCGCATGCGCACCATAGAAAATACGCATATTCACGTAGCGTAATTGTGAATGGGCCATTCACGTATGTGTCACGTAAATACTTACGCGTGGGCGTGCCAAATTTACGTTACTCTAAAATACGTGAAGTAGGCGGGGGGTTGTATTTAAAGTGTACAGTATGGGCGTGCTTAGCTGCGTAAATTCGTTCTGCCCATACGTACGTGTGCGTATGACAGCGGTTTCGTGTGAAAAAGTTAAGGTAGGGTTTGGGAAGCGTATCTTGACAAAATACGTCCGTGCAAGGGGTGTGCCGAGGGGAGTGTAGCGAACTTACGTGCACGAAAATACTCTCCGCGAATATACGTACGGCACACGTAGTTCTGGATCTACCCCTATGTTAGTATTTTTTTTGCAATGTATGTAAACTTGATATAATGCAGGTAGCTTATAAAAAACGTAAGAATTGTAATAGTATATATGTAATAAATAAGTAATACTTACATAATACTCACTTGTGAACAAATTGACCTGTCAACACATTGACTTTCGACATAACACCTGGATATCATAATATGTGAATTATGTGAGATTGTTCTGCTTACATTTGCTATACCATTCAATAGACTCTTATCCTAGTGCATATCTAGTCTTATAGCATACACCTCTGTGTGCTATTGCAGTAGAACCATTAATAATTACCATTGCTCTGAACTTCAGATTCTGATGAATTTATGTACAGTATTTATTTGTGTACTGAAGTATTACAGTTAAGCAGCAATACATGCAAGCATTCCATTCCTATTCCCTTTTATCTACCTAGTCCTATGTCCATGCGAAGGGAGTGATTAGCGTTGTGTTCGCACAGAATCTTGTTACCAACACAGCAATACCAGATCTTTGGATCCGGTCCAATGCTACTGCATAATGATATGAATAATTGGATAATATCATTCAATTTAGTACTGTATAATGTATAGAATTTACATTTTTCTTCTGTTTAAAATCAATAGCATTTAAGCTTTAGTTATGAATTGACCACTTTTATTTGACAGGAAGTCATTTTATATCATTTAGAAACTTTTAGAACATTGGTTCTTAGGTCCTTTAGATGTATAGCCTATGTTTGCATTAATTCAAAGTTTATAAATATTAAGTATGCAGGGAATATTAAATCCCTCCATGTGGATCATTAAATGTCGCATGAAACGCATAACAGAAATAAGTTATATTGTACTTTTCTTACAGCTGCAAATACTTTATTATATCCATCATTTAAACTACAAAAGGTGTTAAAAATGCAAAAGGCATTGCCACGGTTGCATAGGCTGTTTATACAAAATATATTTCATTTATAGTGAAAGTAGATTTTCAATTAACTTAAATAATGTATTAGCTTTAAAAGAGTAATTAAAGTGCACTGCACACAGATAATGACGTGACTGACTGAATTTTAATGAAGTCTTATGACAATAATTGCATTCAGAATGTAATGTAAATTTCTTCGTCTCTCGTCATCCTGAAAAAAGTGATCAGAGTTGAAAATTAACAATTACTTGGAAATTAGTAAATCATTCTGGGAGTTCTGTAATATTAGGAAAAATACTGAAGGTCTATAGGTAATGTTTTTATGCTAAGTATACTTTCAGCCATTAGCAATTAAAGTAACAGATATTTAATATTTTTCAATTACATTTTTAATAAGCACCTGATTTTTATGCTGTTAATTTGCTACATAAGCGACAAACATGCACAGGACTATCTATTGGTAATAATGTCACATAGTTAGACTTTGGTATTTTAATATTTGCAGGAAGAATTTTAAGGAGCAAACAACCACACAACGTTGAGCGTTTTTAGTTATTTCCTTACAATGAAAAATGTATATTCACAATGTATATAAGTAGAGTTTGAGTAGAGTATATAATGAGTATATGCATCATGTATCCCAAAATGGAAGCCATAATTTTTGGCCTTTTTTAGGACCCTTAATAAAGGCACAGACAGAACTGACATGAAGCGCCCCTTAAAATAAATTAGTAACCAATTTAAATTACATTTTTATCTCTATGCCCTTGGGGGCTGATCCTGAACTACGGCCGCTGCCGTGGTTACGCCAGCTGTATGCGTAAGATCAGCAGTTTTGCCGATCTGCACATGCGCCGGGCAGAAGTTGCCCGGCTTAGTTAGGGAAACCCGTTCCTTAGGATCGGGCGTCCCTAACTGTTGCATAGTTACGGTTGAGGGGGCGTTCCTCGCCGTAATTATGCAACAGTTACGGAAAGAAGGCGGGGGGAGGTAAGGAAATGAGGGCCGGAGGGCGGGTTTGGGCAGTTACCCTCCTGTGGCCACCTAATTTCACACTGTTACGCTGGCTGAAGTTAGGGTAGCCTTCAGCCGGCGTAACAGCGTGTAATTATGCTGGCCACAGGGGGAGTGTTGGGGGGGAGTACATGCCGATGCGCTGTACGTTAGTATGCACAGCGCATCGGCGGAAGTCTGAATCAGGCCCTTGGTGATTGTCCCAATTGCACAACCCTAGAAACAGCCCTTTAATAATACATGTTGTTGATATGTGGCCTGAGTGAAATTTGAAAACTGTTCCAGAATTTTGATCTCAATTAGCAGAATTTTATACATTTCAATGATATATTTAGATCTCAAGTGTTTCATATGGGATTCCTCTATAATTTTTGTTGGTACAAAATTGTTAGGGGCATTACAGAGGTACAAATTCAGCTCGATTTCAACAGTAGATTGCAGACAAAAAATTCAGCAAGACAGTGCACAATAGCCATTTCACAGAAATATAAAACAAAGGAGGAAATTAGAAATACAATTTCTTAAACTTCAAAGTGAGATCCTCCACAAAATAATGACCTGTCAATGATTTGAGGGTCATAGAGAACACAGCTTGATTTATGACATTAAATGGTCTACAAAGAGTTTGCAAATTCAGTCAACTACATTATACCATATCAATAAGTAATGAGGAGTGAACCATTCTCCACCAGGCAATACAATGTAATCGAGATCCAAATCCCCAACTAGTGGCTCAAACCACAGTATTCACCTAAGTATATGACCTTGAATGGGATAAATAACAAGATAACAAAAACAAATAATAATAATTAAATTATAATTAACTTTAGTAAGTTTTACATAAATCATCATCATTGATTGCAGTCCTATCACAAGCATGTTAAAAAAAACCACTAGTTTACAGCATACTGCAATGTAAAATATTTCCCTAATGACAGATTTTGTGAAAATGAAAACATTAAATAAATAATAAAAAATAAACATGATAAATTCTACTACTAAAATCAGCAAATATCACTTAGTATCACCAAATATTGAAAACCACACATTTAATACATGTCCTATTGGTGCGGAATGAATTAGCAGTTATCATTTCTAATACTCTACAGCTTACGTTACTGAGTTTCTGTCACTGAGTATAGTTTGGTGTGAAGCGTGTTACAGTGAACCTTCAGTGAATACATTTCAAAGATGTTATATTTGTGGTAGCAATTGGTAATATTTATGTGTCCTCTGCTGAGACCAACAATGTTTTGATTAAATTTGAATTTAAATTTGAAACAGAATGTGATTAATGCAAACAGTTTCTACATACATAATAGAGCATGCTATAAATTGGGGTTACAGCAGGATAGCAGCCGATATTAGTCCCATAGATCACGGTCTTGAATGCAATAGTCTGAATCAATATGTCTTTCTATAGACTTGAAACTGCATGCCATTGGTTATATGTCTCCGCTCTATCAATCATACCAAATTGTAGTAGTTAACATATCTAGTGTTATTGATTTTCCTGAGGTCAGAAAGCTATCTGTACAGTTCTGTAAAAACTGATTTGAGCGCTAGTATTCTGTGGCAAATAATCTAGTACTGTATTTTCCTGAGCTGTTTCTGGAGCTCTGTAATACAGATGGATGAGAAATTCTGAATAAAATTTTCATTCCTTACATAAGACAAACATTAATTAGATATTACCAGTTTTCTGTAATGTCTTCAGATACCTGATCTCCCAGAGCAGAATCAATAAGATTATTGTATTGTTACCGCAGCACATGCCATTTGAGATGAGTGTGCTATTCCTGTGATAGACAGTGCATTGCATTATGGAGTGTGAACAGGGTGTCTCAGCAGATAGACAATCAGAAATAAGACAGTATAAACTTACAGAATATTTCTGTCCCATGGGCTGTCTATGGCTCTCCTGGGGTGAGATCGCAGCCAAAGAATAAAGCACTGTAGAGGCTCCAACCCTTCCGTATAGAATGAAGAGGCACTTGTGGTAATAATGCCCGTTTGTCAGAGGTCACTTGACGATGCGACCGATGGTAAGCAGTAAAAAAGCTCAGTCCATATTCTGCAGTAATCATCCGCTGACGTGTTTCCTCCTGCACTTGGGAACTTTTCAAAGCCATTGCTTTGAAAAAGTCCCAAGTGCATGACCAGGGGTGGAACTACCATTGGTGCAACAGGTGCAACGGCAACGGGGCCCATGCTGATACAAGGGACCACAGCCTTCATCACTGCACCGCCGAAGCTCCCCACTGGGTTACATGGGATATCATCAGGGCCAAAGCATATTTTTTGCACCGGGGCCCACAACTCGCTAGTTCCGCCTCTGTGCGACACGAAATGTATCAGCAGGTGATTATATTTCTTTTAATCCACAGCTTCACTACTGTGCAATGCAGATTTAATTTTTTTACTACTTACAACATTTTATTTGCTAAATAGGGCATTGTTAGGAGTCTAGATCCAGTCCATAATCACAGTTGCTAAAAGCTGATGTGTACAACTGCTGTAACCCCACTGCTTGTGCAACTTCATTGTCATCATTGTAATGTAATATAATGTAATGTAATGCATTCCAGCATTCCAACAGGTGTATCTGTGATTCTTCTCAACACTGGTTGCATAGCAAGTTGCATACACATGCCAATATTTCTCTTGGCACATCATCAAGCACCTCACATTGTCCCTTCAATCCCAAGGTGCCATAGTCCAGGATTACGTTTGGCACATTGTAAAAAATTTTATACAAATAAAAAATAAAAAAGTTGTGAGAAGGAGGCAGAACTTGTCTGAACATCTCTCCACAGTGATGTTAACAAGTGTTGTGATTTGTATTCCTGCGGTGCTGCCAGTTATGCTATTATGATAAAGTTAAACTCCCATTGTTGTTTAATTATTTTACTATGAATTCTGTTTTTAATCTTCTATATTAGAAGAATTCTACTTAATGAACTTCTGCAATGCAGGAAGAGGCAGTACTATTGATTAAAATTGTTCCCCTTTGATTTATGTTTGAGTCAAACAGATTTTTAAACTGATTTGTCAATCTGGCTCTAAGTTTTTGATAACTTTTCAAATAAAAAAAAGTAGTAAAAAAAATGTCATCAAGATACTGGCTTATGATGGTGCACTGTGTGCATACAATAAGTATTTTAACACTCAATCATTTTTATTAGCTCTTTTAAAATAATTTACAGTATCTGCATGCTGAGCGCGATATTAAAAATAAAGAAAAAATGAAGTGCTAAAGTTTAAAGTATGAATTTAAAAATATTAAAAACATTGATTAGACATTTTCATTTGTAGTGGTCGGGAGCAGAACTGCTCCCCTTAAAATGTCTCCCTCCAAAAGTGCCCCACCAGTTACCTGCCCCCTCCAATGCCCCACTGTTCACCACAACCCCAGCCCCACCCAAATACCTCACCAGTCATCCCCCCAAGTACCCTACCATTCACCACAACCCGACCTCACCCAAGTGTCTCACCAGTCACCTGCACCCCTCAAGTGTCCCCAACCAGTCACCACCACCCCCAATCCCTTGTGGTTCTACTCACCCAAGCTACTGGTGGCACAGCAGCAGCAGGCTAGCCAGAGGAAGCTCCTTTCTGGATGAGTAGTCTCTTTCATTCAGTCAGATGCCGGCTCGGGTTGGCAGTGCAGCTAATGCTCCCCCAGTCCATTTCCCGTTATTTTGATAGGCATTTGGCTAGTGGGATATAGGGCCAGTTACACATTTAAGAAGCTCTGGTAATTTATGTATATAACGTGGTACTAAGTAATTTATATATAGAATTGGGCACTATGGGCCGGATCCAGAACTAAAAGACTGCATACACGCAATCTACGTATCGAAACGATACGCAGATTACGTACAATAGCTACTACACATGCGCAGTAGCTATTGTTCATTGAATTACGTCCGTCTATGGAAGACAGACGTAGTTCTGGATCTACATCTATGTCATTTATGTATGGAACGGGGCACTATGACCTATATTCAGAGTACCTGATGTATAACATATACGTCCAGTGTTTAGCAATTTTTACTACTGCGCATGCATGGTAATTTTTTTTACGTAATCTAAGTATCTTTTTCTTACGTAGATTGCATAAATGCGATCTGAAAAACCGTATTTATGCAATCTACGGAAGAAAAATTTTATCCGTCTGGTACTCTGAATACGGGCCTATGTGATTTATGACATGGACGGGGTACATTATGTATGTTGCAGCATGCCATTAACACTTGGCATGCTGCCACTCATGGTACAAAAAGGCACAGCATGACCTACAATATATGGGTATGCTGTGCCTTATAGTACTATATGTGGCAGCATGCTAAGGGTTAAAAACATGCTGCACTACGTATTTTTTCTTTAAAACTGAATTATTTAACTTTTTTAACCATTTATTTTAAAAAAAATTTATGTGGGGGATAAACAAAACAAATTCAACATAATAATGAAATAGCATGATACTCTGCACTATGGATTAGCACAGTACTTATCTCCAATAAAAACTTTGAAAAATTTGCAATATATTGAAGTTATAAAGAGTATAGATCACTTACATTTAAGCCTGATGCCTTTAAGCATCTTTCTTTATCCTTATTTTATGGCCTGTACCAGTGGTGTTATATTTCTAGTCATAAGGATGGCAATTGCATTGATCTTGTATTCTCTAAACTATGCTCAGTCTCTGATCTTAATAACTCTCCTCTCCCTCTCTCAGACCATAACCTTATCACCTGCAAAAATTTTTCCACTAGTTCTACTCCTTGCTGTCTAATTCTACAATATTTTCTCACACCCGTAGAAATCTTACGCCATAAATATAAGAGAAGAGCAGTTTGGATTTGATTAAATCTGACAGATCCGAATTTGGGGACTCTGAATCGAACTGAGCCATGCCTCAGTTCCTCCTGCAAAATTTGGATCTCAAATCGAGGCAATACACCATTTTGCCTCAGAATGTCAGATCTCATAGTTCCGATTCTGTATAAGGAACTATGAAATGGAACTATGGAATGGGCATGTCTGGAAAACTTAAGAATGAAGATCAGAAAATTGGGTAAAGGGAGGCATTTAAATAAGGACATCTGGGCGCGTTTTAGAAACGTTCTTAATTAGCCACCCTGCGCACACAACTAAGAACCTAAAGAGGAGGTAGCTGTCATAAAAAGCGTGACTGTGTGAGGAGCCATCTATTGATGGCTTTCTCCATGCGTACCCGCTCTATGGGCTGGATCCAGACTTAAGTAAGTGCTTGAAATTAGTTACTCCTGGGCTAAACCCTGTTGATTGCAGGTGTCATATTTCATCTTTTGTAAACAGTATTAGAGTTGAGAGGTGATGTTTCCTATCCCAAGTCTAAATAACAATGGGGCAGATCCAGAACTACGCATTTCCGCGATTTTACACGTGGCGGAGACATAAATTCGCAGATTTGAACGCACTGCGCATGCGCACCATAGAAAATACGCACATTCACATAGCGTAATTTTGGACGTATGGGTGATTCACGTATGTCTCACGTAAATACTTGTGGGCGTGCCAAATTTACGTGAGTCCAAAACACATCTGAAATACGTGAAGTAGGCGGGGGGGGTGTGAACAAGACGGGGGTGGTATTTAAAGTGTACAGTATGGGCGTGCTAAGCTGCGTACGTTCGCGTAGTCAGTACGTCCGTTAGCGGACGTATGCTGTTACGTTTGGAAAAGTTAAGGTAGGGTTTGGGTAGCGTATTTTGACAAAATACGTCCGTGCAAGGGGTGTGCCGAGGGGAGTGTAGCGAACTTACGTGTACGAAAATACGCTCCACGAATATACGTACGGCACACGTAGTTCTGGATCTACCCCAATTTAATAGTAACGCTGGTCAATATCTGTGTGCAGTAAGCAATAAAAAAAAATATCCCTGCATACAATTAACTTGACTCCCCCTGCAATCAACATGGTTTAGCCCAGGAGTAACTAATTTCAAGCACTTACTTAAGTCTGGATCCAGCCCTACGTCACAGCCTCCTGTCCTTTGTCCTCAACATGGTCCTCCTGTGATTAGTGGTGCCAAACACTGCTGACCTCCAGTGCATGGGTGCCTCCATCTGTGATCTGAGCACATGGGCCCATATTCAGACCACTGGACGTATAACATATATGTCCGGTGTTTACCGAAATTTGTTGTGTAAATGCGGTCTTTAAGATATGTAGATTACGTAAAAAAATTTGTATGAAAGCGCAGTGTCAAATTTCGGTAAACACCGAACATATATGCAATACGTCCGGTGGTCTGAATATGGGCCATGATCTTCAGCAGCCAACCAGAATCAAGCCAGAGGAATCACACGTTCTAATCATCACATCCTGAGTCATTGCATTGCAATAGTGCTGTGCTACTATTGTTCTTGTCCTGTTCTAGTTCAAGTCCATGTGCCAGTCCTGTCCTGGCATGTCCAGGTCAAGTCAAGTCTAGTCCAGTCTTGGTTCAGTCCAGGTCAAGTCCAGTCCAGGTCAAGTCCAGTCCTGGTCAAATCCAGTCTTGGTCAAGTCCAGTCCAGTCAAGCTTGCCTTATCCAGTCCAGTCAAGCCCTCCTTGTCCTTGTCCAGTCCAGTTAAGACTGCCTTGTCCAGTTCAGTCAAGCTTGCTTGTCCAGTCAAGTCCAGCCTGCCTTGTCCATTCCAGTCAAGCCTATCTTGTCTACTCCAGGCAAGTTGCTCAGTCACTAACACATGAGCAGATCATACATCAAACCCTCTAGCTTACATTACTCCGCTGGATCACTATCACGTCCCCGGGAACCCAGAGAGGATACCCAACCAAGTCAGTCCATGATAGTAGCCCTATGGCATTCATAAGTCAGTTAAGAAGCTGAAAACCGGGGATGTGTCAGGGGAGTCGCCTTGCTTTTATTTGTGTATAATTAAGAACCTAAAGCCTTCTTAAGTGTGAATCAGGTCCTAAGTATCAACAAACAAAACCCATCCATCCTGATACAGAATCTAAATAACAAAAAACAAAACTATGTCTAAGTAAATAAAGCCCCTCTCCCTATAAATATGCAAAAAAAAAAAGGGTGTGGTTCACTGCTGAGAATGGTCCTTTGTCGAAAGGGCCATTTTCGACACTCCATTTGCGAAGCAGCGCTCACTATTTACCAAACCCCAACCCTATGCTAATTCTTACCCTAACGCTCCCCTTCCATTACCCTAACCTTAACTCTCCCTTTCCCACAGTCTAACCCTAATTCTCCCTTCCCTGAAGCCTAATCCTAAGTCTCCCCTTCGGATCTCTGCACTTTAGGGAAAGTATTCAGAGATCCGTCAGGTAAAGGTCGCAAATATACGCACGGATGTAGCAAGGTAACATCCATGACACTCCCCTCACACTGACGGGCTGTCGGTGACTTACGAGTGCTTCGAGCACCCGTATCTTTAAGTGGGCATTGCCATGCGTATGATAGATCCATACATGCGTATCTACTTGACCTCGTCCTCACTGCACGCTCAAATGGTCATTTATATGCCTCCCCCCACCCACTAATGGATTTCCGAGCGTAAAATCAACGTAGATTGCGTAAATTTTGTTACTACGCATGCGCAGTTCATCGGATCATAAAAATACGCACAAAACTTCCCGAAAAAACTGATCTCTGAATATGGTCCTAGGTTTCTAGGGGGTATGCAATTGGCTGAGAATACCTAAAATACAATATTACCCACATTGTGAGGTGCCTGTTTACTGCACAATGTGGGTGATTTTAGACTTACAATAAAATAGGGTGATGTTGCCCTGTACTATTTGGTGCAATGTGCATGGTGTTCACATTGCACATAAATGGACAGCAACATCATGGGGAATCAGGGACAAAGATGTGCTGTGATTACTTAAATATTCCCTAAATAAACTGATCACAAATAAGAACCACTTGACATTTTTTTTAAACTTATGACCTTAGACAATAGTTTATCTTTTAAGATTTAAGAACACAGTATTTTGTGTGAAGCCATTTTCATAGCTTATTTACAGCATACCTGCCATTAAGTCACCTAAAATAGAAGCTCCAAGGTGTGGGTTCTCCTCAGTAGTTACTTTTTTACTATTGTCAATACTATATTTAGTCTATAGCAGTGGTTCCCAAACTTTCTCCGTTCGAGGCACCCTTAGGGTGTCCATATTTTTTCAAGGCACCCCTAAGACAAAATAATTACTAAGCAGTCCCATTTTTTAAGTATTTGAGTCAAAATAGCGTAATAACTATTTAGGTAAAGACAGAAATACTTATTAATAGATATGTACATACAAAGAGGTTTTTCTGTCACTACCTGCGCTTTTAACCAAGAACACCTGCTGCCTTATTTTATACACAGTAGTAGAATCCACAAACCACTACAATATTACACAACATCAACAAAAAGATTTTTTGTGTATATATAACGGCGCTAGAGATACATTTATCACTCCACAAACTATATGATTTATTATTATATATGACTTATTAATAGACATCAAGATGTTTTAGTTTTTTTAAGCAATCAAAGCTCTACAAATATAAACAGATCTTTGTGCACATTTTAATAAAAATGTGATTTCCCGTCTGCAAGGTTACCTCATTCAGATAGGTCCCTACCTACACTTAAAAATAATCTTCTCTAACACGGTATCTACCTCCCTCTATAGCATTTGCCTATAAATTATTATAAATTATTGATAGCAGGACACAGCCACCTTTTAATACAACACAATCTATGTACCGTAATAACAAATATAAGACTTACTGTCATCACTCCCCCCCTCTCTTTATCATTTCTCTATCCCCTTCATCACCCCCACCCCTTCATCATCTCCCCCTCCCCATATCATTTTTCCATCCCCTTCATTATTTCCCCTCCTCTTCATCAGTTCCCCCTCCTCGTTCTCTTCATCATCTCCCCTTCCCCATTCATCACCATACCATTATCATCATCTCTCCCTCTCCATTTATCATCTTCCAATTTTCGTCATCTCCCCCTCCCCTATGTCAGTTCTCTATCTCTCCTTCCCCTTCTATCTCTCCTTCTATCTCTCCTTCCCCTCATCAGCTCCCTATCATCTCCTGTGTTGCCCCCCTCCCCCATCATCTCCTCCTATGTTGTCTCCCTTCCCCATGATCTCCTCCTGTGTTGTCTCCCTTCCACATCATCTCCTCCTGTGTTGTCCTCCTTCCCCATGATATCCTCCTGTATTGTCCCCCTCCCCATGATCTCCTCCGGTGTTGTCCCTCTATCCCATCATCTCCTCCTGTGTTGTCCCCCTCCCTATGATCTCTTCCTGTGTTGTCCCTCTTCCCCATCATCTCCTCCTGTGTTATCCTCCTCCCCATGATCTCCTCCTGTGTTGTCCTCCTTCCCTATCATCTCCTCCTGTGTTGTCTCCCTTCTCCATCAGCTCCTCCTGTGTTGTCTCCCTTCCCCATCATCTCCTCCTTTGTCTCCCTCTTCATCACGTCCCCAATGTTTCCCCCTCACCTTTATTATTTTTTTGCACTGAAAAGTGCAGATAGCATACCTGCACTCTACTCTCCTTGGCTCTTCTATGCGTGCGTGTGACGTCATGAAGTCACACGCATGAAGCAGGAAACTCTGTGTGCCGCCAGGACTGTCAGACATTTAACAGCTGCCAGACTCCTGTCATGATCCACCTGCACTGCCCTGGCTGAGATACCACAATGTTTCCACGGCACCCCAGGGAGCGCACAGTTTGGGGCCCGCTGTTCTATAGAATATGATGCACTGATTTTTTGGCATCAAATTACAGTTGCCATGCCATTCCTCTAGTCTAAATAAATCAACAGTAATTTGGTAAACTACCCTGTTACATACATTTGTGCCATAAAAAAAAAAAAAGGCAGACTTCCCCTGTAATATCCAACCCAAGAATGAATTCCATTTATTACAACTCTCTTTTATCTATCTTGCCACTAAGGTTTTACCCACACAACCAAGTCTCAATACAATCCCAATCTTTCCAGTTTATGTAGCAGTCTGTAATGTGACACAGTGTCACCTCACTAAATGAATTATGTCTATGGCTTCTTCTTGATCTATTGCTTTTGTCACACAGACAAAAGTCAATGAAACTTGTTTAATATGACCTTACCATTGAATCAGTGTGGCTTGGGATCCTGCAAATTTATTTTTTAAAACAGGATTAGTATGGCTATTATATGCAGATATAATTTATGATAATTGGCAGTGTGTGAAAAATGCCAGTATATAAATAACATGACATTGAATTATAGATCATAGGTTGCAACACAAAGTAATAAATGTATGTTCCAATATCTGTCAGTAATCTACATGAGGGGGTAGAGGCAGGAAAGCTATAGGAGAAGGGTTAGTAGTTTGGGAGATGGAGTATACTCATCTATACTGCCCTCACTTGATGGTATAATCTGTGACAGCGCTTACAGTGTTATTTTTTTTATTATTTTTTTTTTTACAGTATCCATATAAAAAGAAATCTAACACATAAAAGGGGTTAAAGACTACTCTGCAAATATATACACTACGGTGTCCCTGGTAACCTTCCTCTTTCTAATTGCATTTTTATTTCCACATTGATGTAACCTGCTGCCCAGCCAGAAGCCTACACTACTGGAGAAGTGAGCAGGATTTTTGATCAGGTCGTTTCTTTACAGAGAGATTTGCAGTTAATGAGATTTCTGTTTCAATATTTTGCAGTAACAGCCGAGAGCTGCTAAAATTTCCTCTCGGCTGTTAAATGATCTAGAGAAGCCTTAATTAGAATTGTTTGAAGGACTGCTTTCTTACTTTTCCTCTTGTCTATGTCTTCGGGCATTTACTCAGTGCAAGCAATTCTATGAAGGTGTTGCTCTTAAATTGAAACAATGATCAGCCCCCAGAAACAGTAAGAGTGTAACTGTGGTATGAATTTGCAGATAACATTAGAGAGGAGTTGCCTGCAGCTTACTACTCTCAGCAGAGTTTATTGCTAAAATATTTCCCCGTTTATTTTAGTATTCTTCATATAGTATTTTTCTTTAAAAAAGAATAAAAGATAACATATGTGTGAATGTGCGAAATATTTTCTTTTATTTAAAAAGACCATTATACAAAAAGCAAATGCTTAAAATGTGATATATAAGAAACCATGGAAACCAAAGGAGTCCTCTTTGTTTTCATCAAATATTGACACTTATTTGTACCTTCCAACTTGACAACTGGTGTTAGCAGTAATTGCACTTTTGCTCATATTAAGTCACAAAGAGGCTAATCTAGACCTACAGCCACCACACTAGTTAGGCATTTCTGCCATTCTGCGCATGTGCCGGGCAGATGTTGCCCGGCGTAGTTAGGGAAACCCGATCCTTAGGATCGGGTGTCCTTAACTGTTGCGTAGTTACGGTGAGGGGAGCGTTCCTCGCCGTAACTACGCAACCGTTACGGAAGGAAGGCAGGGGAAGGTAAATAAATGAGGGAGTGAGGGCAGGTTAGGACAGTTACGACCCTGTGGCCTGCGTAATTACCCACTGTTACGCCGGCTGAAGTTATACTGTTATGCCAGCTGAAGTTAGAGTAGCCTTCAGACGGCGTAACAATGGGTAATTTACGCCGGCCACAGGGGGAGTGTCGGGGGAGTGCTCCAGAGCTACGCTGGCCGTACTTATGGCCAGCGGGCCAGCGTAGCTCTGGATCAGGCCCAAAGCCACAATGTCCCCTACAAAAGAAGGATTTATAGAAGATATGTGATATCAGTAAATCCTTTAATGAAGAATTCTTTTTTAATAGAATAAATCCAGTATATGCAGATAAATAGGGTTTGTTGAGTAAACTACTGCATAAACACTCAGGGCCGGTTCCAGAATTAAGTCCGACAGTGGACTTATGCAAGTCATTTGCGCAAGTCTCCTGTCTAGGAACATCTGAACATGCGCGCACCAGTTGTCCCGACAGCATAAGTACTAATGTACGTAACGAAGTTACGTACGCGAGTACTTACACTGAAGTGGCTGACCCTTCAGGTTTGATGGCCGTATCCCTGCCATACAGGTGGGGATAGCCATGTAAATGAGGGATCGGGGGCGGGGAAGCCCTGTTATGTATGGCCGCAGACCTAGTTGTAAAAGTTAAGGTAGGACATGTAAGTGAGCGTAACTACGGACCCTTGCACGCAGGGGTCTGGATTTGGCCCATAAACATTTCAGCATCAATTGAACTTATAAGAGTAAATACATTTTTCATATTGGTTTCAACTAATTGCATTGTTGAAACAGGAAAACTTAGACAAATTCAGTATTAGGAATACAGCAGAAAAAAAGTCACTGAAGCCCTGTACACTGGAAAGGTAAATATGTAAATACGCTCGCTATGTAAATATGTACACGCTCGTGCTCCCTGTCTGACTTCTCCATCTCTCACTTCCCCCTCTCTGATCATCATCTTATCTCCTTCTCCCTCTCTTCCTCCCCCTCTCCTTCCCGGTCACCCAAACGTATTGTTTCCAGAAAAAATCTCTCTTCCCTTGATGTTTCAGCTTTTACCTCATCCCTTGATCCCCTCCTCACACCCATTTCCACCATGTCCTGCCCCAATCTAGCCCCCTCTCTCTACAATAATGCCCTCTCCTCTGCCCGGGATGCTACCTGCCCTCCTGCCTCAGTCTCCCTTCGCCGCAACAATCCTCAACCCTGGCACTCCCCTATAACTCGGTTCTTAAAGAAATGCTCCCGCACCGCGGAGCGCCTCTGGAGAAAATCCCGTTCCCTTGCAGACTTTCTCCACTTCAAGTTCATACTCTCCTCTTTTAGCTCTGCCCTTGCACTCGCCAAGCAATCCTTCTTTAAGCCCCTCATCCTCTCCCAATCATCTACCCCCCGCCGCCTCTTTGCCACCTTCAACTCTCTTCTCTCCCCCCCTCCTCCCCCTCTCCCTCTCTCCATTTCTGCCAATGACTTTGCCACCTTCTTTACTTCCAAGATTGACTCCATTAGGAGCTCCATCTCCTCTACCATCACCTCTGCTGCATCTCAATCTCCACCCTCTCTTCTACTCCCTAATCACCCACCATTGTCTACCTTCATCCCTACCTCACCCGAAGAAATCCACTCACTACTTTTGTCATCCCCTCCGTCAACATGTCCACTTGATCCCATCCCCTCTAATCTTCTCCGCTCTCTCTCTCTCTCCACCTGCTCTCATCTTGCTCACCTATTCAACTTATCCCTCTCCTCTGGCATCTTCCCCTCCCTCTTTAAACACGCTCTTGTCCCCCCTATCCTTAAAAACCCTACCCTTGATCCCACTTCACCTTCCAACTACCGACCTATCTCTCTTCTGCCCTTCGCCTCCAAGCTGCTTGAACGGCTTGTTTACAAGCGTCTAATTGTCTACCTTGCTGACCACTCCATCCTGGACCCTCTCCAATCTGGTTTCCGCCCTCTGCACTCCACCGAAACTGCTCTGACTAAGGTCACTAATCATCTCCTTTCCACCAAATCTAAGGGCCACTTCTCACTGCTCATCCTCCTGGATCTATCTGCTGCCTTTGATACCGTTGATCACCCTCTCCTGCTCTCCATTCTTCCACCAGACTCTGGGACCTTGGTTTCCTTTCTCTAGCCCAGGCAAGATGCTTCTGACATTGTTTGTTGTTCAGGTGCGGATTGACAAGAGGAATACGACATTTGAAGCCCATGTCCAGGATCGGTCTGGGTGTGGTGGCTCTTGATGCACTAACTCCAGCTTCAGTCCTTGTGCAGCTCCCTTACATTTTTAAATGGCCTTTTCCTGACAATCCTCTCCAGGCTGCGGACACAACTGTCAGGTCAGCAGTCTTTCCCTTGATTGTGAATTCTACCAATCCAGACTGAGAGACCATTTAAAGGATGAGGAACCCCTTGCAGCTGTTTTGGAATAATTTGCTGATTAGATTGTGAAACTTTGAGCCTACAATATTGAACCTTGTCACATTATTCTAATTTTGAGAGATTTTGATTTTGGGGTTTTCATAAGCTCTAAGCCATAATCATAAAAATTAATACAAATAAAGGCTTGAAATATCTCACTTTGCATGTAATGAGTCTATATATTATATTAGTTTCACCTTTTAAGTTGAATTACAGAATAAATGAACTTTTGAATTATATTCAAATTTTGCGAGTTTCAGCGGTATTTGCACACTGTGTATGACTTTACTTTATTTGACCACTTACACCAGGTTTTACCATTGCTAGTGCATAACAAAAGCACCTAGTGATGGCCTATTGTGGAGACATGTTAATCTTTACCCTTTCACATTTTTCCTGATATCTGGATAATGCAGAATTATACTACGATGAATTATAGGTTTTGTGTTTATAGCACACAGTCCTTACTCCATACTTTACAGTTACTACTTTACTCCATACAGTGCTTATTCCTACTAAAAAAAGAGTTGTCATCAAACATGTGTAATAGTGCACAGTATGAATATGACATCTCTTTTAATTACTCACACTTTACAATTGCATTATATAATTTGTTTTTGCTTACTGCACACAGATACTGACCAACTTCATTTTTACACTGTTATTTGGACTATTTATACTGTTATTTATCACCTTTCAACTCTAATACTGTTTGCAACATATGAAATATGACTCCCCTGCAATCAACATGGTTTAGCCCAGGTGTTTTCTTTCTTATTTTCATACTCTGAATCTTGTCCCGAATCAGGAAAGTAAATAAAATTTGGAATAATAGGCTAGACTGACAGGAGCCACTATAGTTGACAGACTATGCAGTGCTAAAACATTATTACTCAGACTGGTTAAAAGTGCTGGCATAGTAAAATCATGGAGATCAGTAGCATGGGGTTCCCTGAATTGTTCAGTTACCAGTACTAGGCTTTAATAGCCTGGGCTGCTGGAGCCATAGAGGGGAGTACACAGACAATAGGGGATACAGGGGTTCAGCTGAGAGCTGCTAGCAATATATTTCTAAGCAGTACTCATCACTAATACATGGAGTGCTGAGAACTATTTTAGGCTGCCAGACTTCAATAGTTTCTATCACACCGAGGTCAAGCTCCACCCCTGGTTTCACCTGACTCCACCCTAGTCCCACCCATATAGTCTTGCCCACTTGCTACGGGACCCAACCCAGTCAACTTCTACCCCTGGTGCTACCTGTGGTGTCCCTCTAGCATGATTTACCAGTAAGCCCAAGGACAGTTGGCAAAAGGGCCCGAAAAAACAGTGCTGGTTTGCCCTATTGGGCACAACCAGTCCTAGTGCCAATAGTACTAGGCCTCTTATCACTACCCGTGGACTGTGGGTAGCGGGGTTATAAGAATTTTGTCCTTGAGGCAAGACAGGTGTCAGCATAACCTGCTGTCCAAAGGGACTGCCAGGGCTTGTTGCCAGTTTTCAAACCACAATGCCACCATGCTCTTGTTTCATGGGGCCTGATCCAGAGCTACGTTGTTACACTGAATGGTCTAACGCTCAGTGTAACATCGCAGCACCTCCCCCGACGCTCCCCCTTGTCCCAACGTATTGACACTTGCTTACGCCGGCTGAAGGCTATCCTAACTTCAGCCGACGTAAGCGACTGTAAATATGCTGGGACGGCAGCATTGCAACGCAAATGCCACCCTCCCAGCCTCATTACCCTACCAACCCCCGCCTCACTACACTAACTGCATCGTCGTAATGCTGGAGAACACCCCCCTCCAGAGCTACGCTGGGCAACATCTGCCCGGCTCATGTGCAGATCGTCTCTTTAAACAATCTTATGCTTGCGGCCGGCGTATTAATGCCGGGCGTCGTAGCTCTGGATCAGGCCCATGGTCTCTTATTTTGCCCTTTTTGTTTTTTTTATAAATTACATTACGTCTTGTTGTTCTTAATTCAATCTTGAATTGACACCTGCTCAAGCATGTGCACCTGTCACTATTGTCACTCAATGCTATATTGCTGAATGATTCGTACTTAGGTTAAAGCAATTCATAGCATGTGAACCACTATACATAACATTCAGTGCTGCGATGCTGACTGATATTTGCAATGGCTGCAACAACTCTCAGGCTATCTCTTTTAATAACAGATTTTAAACTTTAGTTGTGATTGTGTTTATATTATTCTTTGCTGCGCTAAAGCTGCCAACGGTGCCACAATGACAAAATGATTAAAACTTCTATTTTTTACACATGTTTCCCAACTATGGTTACAGGATAGACAACATAGGGTTGTAGTAAATGGAATCTCTTCTGGGGAGGGTAAGTTAACCAGTGGAGTACCCCAGGATTCTGTACTTGGACCAGTGCTATTTAATATCTTTATAGGTGATATTGCCTGTGGTATCGACAGGAAAATATGCTTTTTTGCAGATGACACAAGATATGTAACAGAGCAGACTAACTCTATTGGTACTAGGGATGGTTGTACAGGAGGGGAGACCTGCACTGTTTTCTGCTGGTCCGACCAACCCTGGTGTCAACTAGCCTTAGGCTGTTCCGGGTGTAATCCCATCTCCCCTCTCTATGGTTCCAGTAGCCCAAGCTGGTAAAGCCTTTGGATATATTTAAAGCCTTTGAATTCATTAATAAACTTAAAGGGTAAGTTAGAGATGTTAGTGATTATATATTTTATATATATATTTTAATAATGTCTCCCCTCTCTATGGTTCCAGTAGCCCAAGCTGGTAAAGCCTTTGGATATATTTAAAGCCTGAACTTCCTTTGAATTCATTAATAAACAGGGGTAAGTTAGAGATGTTAGTGATTATGGGCCTGATCCAGAACAACGCTTCGGAGCGAATTTACGCATGGCGGACACGTAAAATTGCTGTTTTGTACGTACTGCACATGCGCACCATAGAAAATACGCACATTAACGTAGCGTAATTGTGAACGTATGGCCCATTCACGTATGTGTCACGTAAATACTTACGTGTGGGCATGCAAATTTTACGTTACTCCAAAATACGTCTGAAATACGTGAAGTAGGCGGGGGGTTGTATTTAAAGTGTACAGTATGGGCGTGCTTAGCTGCGTAAATTCGTCTAGCCCATACGTACGTGTGCGAAAATACGCTACGCGAATAAATGTACGGCAAACGTAGTTCTGGATCTACCCCTATATCTTTTAATAATGGTTCTTAAGCATTAGTTGTGATTGTATTTTTATTTTTCTTTGCTGAACTTTTTTTTTTAATACAAGTTCGGTTTCACGAGCTGGATGGTCAGTCCAACACATGTACACATTATGTTTGTTTTTAGCTCCATCAAGAATCGTGCTCAAGTGCTTGAATGTGTGGTGCCTGAATATTACGCATTCCATCCTGTTTAGACTCAAGAGCTTCCAACAGAGGGCGGGTTGTGATTGCGATAAAGAATAGGCTTGTCAATACTTCTGATAAACCACCATTTTCTGTGATTGCGGATCCTTGTACATCTGCTAATCACAGATTCTAAAGCATATGTTTTGGAAGGATGGTTCCAATCCTTATCACAACTTAACTTACCCTTATAGTTAGTTGTTTACAATTAAGATTGCATTGTCGCAAATAGTGTGCTACAAACATATTAACCCTGTGGCTAGGATTATGAATTAGTTATTAGTTTTGCTATGCATTAGTTAGTTTGCTTTAGGTAAGCAGAGAACATACCTCTTTTGTCTCAGAGTATTCAAAATAAGTTATCTTTATTGTCTTATATTATATTAAATCCAACACTAATATGTTATATTGTTAATTTTCAAAAACTAAGATGAATTATGTAGTATATTATTGAAAATAAGTACTATGTAGCCCTGGGGAAATCTATGTTTATTAGATTTATTGAGCAAAAAACGAGATCTTCATTTCTTGGTTTTATATTTTATTATGATATATATGTTGTGTTTTTTATTGTACCTAGTGTTTATAATAGGTTATTCTGTATAATGCAATTGTAAAGTGTGAGTAATTAAACAGAGATGTCATATTCATACTGTACACTATTATACATGTTTGATGCAACTTGTTTTAGTAGGAATAAGCACTAAAAATAAAGCACAGGGTTGCCTACTATTGAAAGCTTCCCTCCGGGAGAACCCAGGGGGAAGCCATATATGAATGCAAGGGGCGGGGCTTGATTACGCGATTTATGTAAATCGTGTGATTAAGACCCACCCCCTGTCAATCACACGTGTGATCTCTAGCATTAAAGGGGATGGACGGGGCTTGATGGCATCATCAAGTCCTGCCCATCCCTAGTAACGCTAGGGATTATACTTATGATTGTTAGGGGGTCTGGGTTTGCGGGAGATTTGCCGGCTCTCCCAGGATACCAGGAGAACGGCCCAAATTTCGGGAGTCTCCTGGATATTCCGGGAGAGTCTGCAACCCTGATAAAGCATAAAGTAAGGACTGTGTGCTATAAACACAAAAACAACCTAGTAAAATTCTACATTATCCAGATATCAGGAAAAATGTGAAAGGGTAATGATTAACATGTCTAAACAAGGTAAAAAATTGCTTTAGCTAATGATTTATAGTTTGGTTGAAATACAATATATTCACTATTTTATTCATTTATTTTTGAAGAAACCAAGATTTTGGTGTGGTTGATATATATGATGCCAATAATATATTTATATTAATCAATTAAATGAATATAACCATGGACCAGATTCAGAAATGCATGCTTAAGGGGACTTACGCCAGGGTTGCCGACTTTTAAAAGCTTCCCTCTAGGAGATCCCGGGGGGTAGCCATACATTTATTTTTGAAGAAACCAAGATTTTGGTGTGGTTGATATATATGATGTCAATAATATATTTATATTAATCAATTAAATGAATCAGAAATATAACCATGGACCAGATTCAGAAATGAGTGCTTAAGGAGACTTACACCAGGGTTGCCGACTTTTAAAAGCTTCCTCTGGGAGATCTCGGGGGGAAGCCATAGATACATGCAAGGGCGGGGCTTAACAGTGTGATTTATGCAAATCACATCATTAAGCCCCACCCCTTGACAATCAATTATCCCTTTCAGGGTTTCATAGGGATGGGGGTGGGACTAGTACTTGTGTTGCCAGGCAGGGGGCAGGACTTGAGGCCGTGGTTTAATGGAAACCAGGAGCCTCAAGTCTCTAGTGGGAGATTTGCCCAAATTTCAGGAGTCTCCCGGGAGAGTCGACAACTATGACTTACGCAAGTCTCTTGACAAGTAACATCGGCGCATACACACGTAAGGGCTTCATAACATAGTTCCCAGGCAGGGTTAGGCATGGTAATGAAGAGCTGTGGGTGGGGAGAAGCAGTTCCATGTGGACACAGACACGTGTGGTAAAGTTAAGACAGGGTTCAGTGAGGAGGAGGGAAGTGACGGGGACTTGCACTCCCCTCTTCCATGCTTAATGACAGAGCTCCGTGCAGATGTAAGTCCCATGGAGATCTGAATCAGAGCTCATGTTCATATGATTCTGTGAGGAGACCTGGAAAATACTGAATGTTAGTACTCACTGAGGAATGAGTTTGAGAACCACTGATTATACAAGAAGACAATGAATGAAATGAAGCAATATGTAGAATTCATAATGATAATGAAATGTAAAACACTAGTTACCTTTACTAAAATAAAAGCTTTACAAGCACATACCATCCAAACTCATGCAGTTATTTAAGTCAGATCAGGAGCACTGCTCATGCTCGATAAAGAAGATCAGTATTTGTTAGCTGTTTAGCAGTTACACGGGTGGGTAGCTCTGTTATAGTCCCATGATTACATGCAGTGACTCTTACTGCTGTATTACAAAATAGTTGTTAAAATTTATATTTACCTGCCATTAAAATAATTGAATAATTTCTTTAACCATAGCCATATTGTTGGTGATCTTATGCAGTCTCACAATTATACTTTCTATGAAGTGGTCTTATTCATGCTGCCTGAAGCTTGTGGTATTTGACTATAATGCTAAATTCTAGTTACACTGGGTTAGATCCAGGCCAAAGTGCTTGTTACCTTTCTCCCCTCGCTCATACGTACTTTGACCGTTTTAAGCTTCCCAAACCCTACCTTAACTTTTCATAGCGTAAGTACTGACGTACATAATGGATTCACGTACGTAACTCCCTACCCCGGCCCATACTTTAAAATTTAAATGCCTCCCTCCACCTACAAAGCGTATTTCCGGGTGTCGTATGGATGATCCGCCACTTAGTTCGTAGTTACGCTGATGGTACGTACGTTCAGATTTACGTAGCATAACATCTGCCGCACACATGTGCAGTAAATACTAATGGGCGATTTTACATCAGTGGCTAGCGTAAAATCGCTCGCGTACGTAATTTAGGATCTGGCCACTGTTTTCATTGTAGAAAACGGAGTTTCTGGCAGTAAACTTTGCTCAGAGTATGCATTCCTGGGTTACTGGATCCTGTGGTGAATGTACTCTTCTAAGATTCTACTCAAATTTACTGCACAAGGTGTAATAACAATCCTGACAGTATTTTGCCTCTATGCTATTAGATGATATATTTAGTTCAGGACATTGGGTCGGATCCAGAACTATTTTTGAAGATCATTGAAGATCGAAACGATACGCAAATTACGTAAAATAGCTACTACGCATGCGCAGTAGCTATCTTTCAATGAATTACGGCCGTCTATGGAAGACGGCCGTAGTTCTGGATCCGGCCCATTAACTCCATACATTGCTCCTTACCCTATTCTCTCCTTTAACCAGTGTGCTGTATTAAAATTTGTGCCAAAATGTGGAATTGTGAACTCTGGATGCTCTACTTCTTCTGTGCTGTCCTGATTTTCGTCATACCATTCTATTAGTGCTCACACTGGACTAACTGACACCCTAGTTTCACTGCACTATTAGTTTCTGACACCACACTACAATAATGAGGGGCTACCTAGAATTCCTGACTCACTATTACCGCTAGGCTAGTCCAGATACTCCACAATTTAACCCATTCCACTAGGTACAAAATATTTATGAGCTGCCAACAGTCAGTTACTATGTGAACCACCTGTGTTGAAGAGGAAAATGTTTTTAAAACATCAATTAATTCATTAAAACCAGACAAGTCAGACTTCCCAATGTGTGCGAGTGGCACGTTTTAACAGGGCTACCGCTTCTACCTTCTAAAAAACATTATACCTACTTATTTTTCTTATTTCACTTATTCTGGAACAGAAGTGTACAGTGAGGTGGTGAGCTACATCGGAACCCATACCACAATCCTCGGAAGTCCATCTCCGTGATTGCAGTGTATATAACCACCGGTCTCCTTGCAGTGGTGCGAAAACTTATCCTTGCTGTTGGAAGTAGCCCTCTTGTCCTTGGAAATGTCAGAGCTGGAGAACCCGAATCAAGAGAGAGATACTGCTCTAAATATCTTGGGGGGCACCCAGGATTATTATTCTGTGGCTCCTGAATTCAAGGATCTCTAAGTAGGGTTGTGATAATAATGCAGTTCTTTGAGATGCTCTTACTTATACCACTTACTTGTTCTACCTTGGTCACTGTGACACTTTATAGCTGTAAGCATTGGAATACAAATTCTTCTAATTCAATATCACATAGAACCTCTTGAGACTACAGAAGGTGGTGAACTCTTTCTTTGATATGCTTGTTATTTATATATCAAATCAACCATACTGCTGTGCTATTGAACTCTATAGTGACCTGTTTGGCAAGAGCTTCGGTCATTTTCTAATCTCTTACAACACTACCTTCCTACAGTTTCCTTTTCACCTGCTGGAGATAATCTGTTAATCTGAACAGTAAAACCCATTTTGGATTTACAATTTACAGATACTGCAATATCCTTTGGAATAACAATATCAATATTGTTATATATATTGACATATTATTCTGCAGTAATAGTATCTCTGGAAAACTGGGATTACAATATTAAATCCTATCCAGTCTTCTTCTCTGTTTGTAACACCATTACAATACTATTGATATGACCCACTGGTCTTCTAAGGTTTGCAATTTATTCACAGCAAGGATCACCTTCAGATTTATATCCACTGTTCTGCTTAAGGCATACTTGAAATAATCGGAATCCATTGATTGCCATCTTCCCCTGTGGTATCTGGTCTAAGGGCATTGTTAATAGCTGAAGGATTTAGTGGTATAATAAGTAATTGCTGCAGTCATTGAGATGGAAATTAAAAACCATGTGTCATATGTAAGCCTTGTTTGATATTACCTTGGAAAGGAAAATCAACATATAAGAAAAGAGGCCTTTAGAGGGGTTTTCTTCCTGGAATTCACTTTGTGAGTTTTCTCCACCAACATGACCAGGAAATTAAGGATAACCCATTGCTCTGGTTGACATCATCACCTTTACGCACATCAAACCCTTTTTCTCCCTAACCCAGGATTTCAAAATTATACGACGTCTTACCTCTTCACACAATGGTGACGGGAGGGACACGTATCTGTGGGACAAATTGTGGACACTGATACAGGCAAGCCTTATACTTTCCGAAGAGCCTTGGAGAGATTCCCGTTTTTGCGGAGGCAGCAACTTGCCTATATGCAGGTGCAACATTATGTGAATGAAGTGACGCATCTCCTCTCTTTGGGGAATATTCGAAAACCCTCTTGATACTGTGCTGAACAATTTTTCTTTTAAAAGAAAGGTAATTTCTAAGGCATATAGGTTTTTGTAAATGCCTTTGGACCATGAAAAAGTATGCTCAGGGCTCTCTCAGTGGTCCTCGTTGTTCCCAAATCTCTCATGTAAAGACCTGCTAGGTGCATTTAATTATTCTAGGAAGTATGTGTAATACCGTGTTCACACTGAAGCCCCGGCAAAAACCCGGGTTTTTTAACCCGGGTGTTTGCCGGGGCACGCAGCAGAAAA
>WWET01002355.1:113173-128579 GCA_011038615.1 Limnodynastes dumerilii
ATTAAAAGCTTACAAGATTTGTTCCGATCCAAGGTGGTATTTCTTTTTATTAATACTTTAATGTATTAAATATATGTAATAAATAATGTTTAAAGTAATAATTTTTTTATTATTTTTTTTTATGTATTTAATCTATTTAATGTAAATTATTTTTTTCATATTAAGGGCTGGCCCTACATTTTATTATGTATATTTGTGGCATCCTTGGGCATGCTGGTGCTTGTAGCACTACAAGCATCAGCATACCCTGTTGTGAAGCCACATTAAAATCCACAAAAACCCAGGAAATTCATGGAAGATGTGAAACAGTCAGAACCAGGAATTTCCTGGGTTTTTGTGGACTTATAACACTGTTCTTTTTTTGACCTGGTAGTTCTCCCAGGAAAAACCCAGGTTTTGCAGAGGTGGTGATGTGAAAGTGGTATAAGTGACTTAAAATCATAATGAGAATTCCACTGACCACATTATAACAAACTATAACAAACAAACACAAATTCTGCATTTCTTTATGTAATTTTTTCCCCAAAAAACATTTTATATCTTGGATCAAGAAAGATGGTCCATCCATTTTTTTATATGGCCATATACTTTTGTGTTATCATAGATGACAGATGTTAGGAAACCACTTACAAGGGCACGGAGTCTAATTGGGGCCTGGTATTCACTAGAGCTTCTGATGGTGAGGTTAGTCTTGGCAAGGAAACCCAGCAGGTCATGGCCCCCGACAGTGGCTCCTATGCGCGTGTGTTTGAGGACTGAACAAGACGAGGTACCCAGTGAGGAGACAAACACCGCGACTGACAGTGGACAACAACACTCGCAGAAACATGTGGCACGCACTCACAGAACACAAAGGGAGTCAGGGAGCTGGAACACAGGAGCAAACACAAAAGAAGAAAAACAGCAAGCAGCAGAAGGGCAGGAGGAAGGCAGGAAGGGAGAACACTAGAGAACAAGGGGTTAACAAGGAAGGGACACTCAGGAATCAAACTGACTATAACTGGCAGGGGTGTATCTATGGGTCCAGCACCCCTGGCAAAGTAAGAGACTGGCACCCTCCTCCATTACCCATTCACTCACAGTACTCCCATCATATGCCTCCAGCCTCCCCCAGTACTCCCATCATGTGCCTCCAGCTGCCCCCAGTACTCCTGTCAAGTGCCTCCAGGCTCCAACCAACCACCGCCAGAGCTCCCATCATGTGCCTCCAGGCACCCCCAGTACTCCCATTACGTGCCTCCAGCACCCCGAGTACTCCTAACATGTGCCACCCACCCCCCAAGTACTCCCATCATGTGCCACCAGCCCCCCCCAGTACTCCCATCATGTGCCTCCAGCACCTCCCCTAGTAAGGGAGAGTGGGAGTGGGAGTGGGAGGGGGAACTGGAGCCTGGAGCCTAGCCACCAGCCAGCCCTCATTTTAGTATCCTGCCACAGTCTGACTCCAGACCAGCGGCGCTGGTCTGGAGTCAGACTGCGGCTGGATGCTAAAATGGTCCAGCGGTCTCCTATGTCACTGACAGGCAGGGGTATATCTACCCCTTAGCCACATGTTGCATCGCTGGATGGCACCCCTGGTGGGTTCCATCCAGGCCAAGGGGCAGTTATGCCCCTGATAACTGGCAGAGCACAGACATGAGACAATGAAACAGGCAAGGCAGCAGAAGCTATGACCAGCAACCCCTGTTTCAGGAAGCCAGCTATTTAAAGTTCCAGCTTCCAATCAGCTCCTGCTGTCATACACACCACCTGACTGAGGTGTGCACTAATTACAATCCCAGCTGGAGGCAGCTACAGAGAAAGAGAGCAGGAGTGTAAGCAATTACACGCGCAGGAATGTAAGCAATTACACACTGCTTGACAACGTGTAACAACAGAAACACATTTGGCTAATTATTTAGCCACTTTACCAATATGCAACTACATTTCAAAACGCTATGTAAATGTTACTCTTTAAAGAAATTAAATTAATATATTTGCAGAATACTGCTTGCAATTGTTTTATAATAACTTTTTTTAAAGGGATTGGGAATTTACAATTAAAAAATTTCTCTGGTCAAATGTGAGAGTGATGGTTATTGGTGTCCATTGTGTATATGCAATACTTCAGAAGATAAACTACTAAGCTTCATTATAGTAAATCTTAAATTTTAGCTAACTTGATTTTTGGCACTTTTTGTTTTTGTATTGTCTCTTTTATGTTTTGATATTAAAATTAGCAGACCAGCGATCTAGAAAAAACTCATGCGGAAACGAACAGGAAATGAATGTGAACTCAAATAATGAAACTAAACATGACGCACATGAGTATCCCGTAAGCTATTGCAAAGAGGAAAATGTTGAGACGCATTCAGAGTTCAACGATGAAATATCGGACATGATTGACGATTATTGTCTTTTAAGACACGCTCAGAGTCTTTCAGATCCTTTTACAAATGATGATCTCCCTTACATCTTCCAAGGTAAGGTATAAATGTCATAGGAACTATTAAATATATTTGCTTACATTTGGATGGGTGTGGGTCCCCGCTAAGAGCGGTCCTATTTCGATAGGACCGTTCTCTCCCAGACAGTTCTCTCCCAGACTGGCGGGGATCGATAAGGCATAGCAATCGATCCCTGAAGCACCGAACACGGTGCTCTGAAAGGTTAGGCAAAAAACTACCCTTCCCCTAATTCTAACCTTAACCCTCCCCTTCCATTACCCTAACCCTCCCTTCCCCGCAGCCTGACCCTAACCCTGCCTTCTCCCTAGCCTGATCCTAATACTCCCTTCTCTATAGCCTAACCCTAAGACCCACCTCCCCATAGCCTGACCCTAACCCTACCCTTTTATGGCCCTAACACTCCCTTTCTAAGAGCCTAACTTAACCCCCACCCCTAACACTAAAATTCCACAGAGAGGTTACGCACCTCTCCAGAGCTGTCAGAGGCATGTCCGACGGGTCTCTGTGAAAATTAATGGGCGAGTGTGCCGATCGGTATACTCACCCATTCATAAAAAAAATTCTAAAACGGCTCCCAATTCCAAATAGAGACAGACGAAAAGTAACTTTCCGCTGTCTCTATTTCTGAAAAGAGGCCATCATTGCTGGGACTGCAACCGCTTTTGGACTTCTTGTTCAATGCATGGTGTGTATGTGTTTCCTTGTGTCTACAGAAAATACAATATAGGACCCCTAAAAAGTCAAGTGGTTGGATTGCTTACTGATGATGAAGAAAAAGCAGAGGTATTAAAACTCTCTTTTCTTCAGAATTTACTACAGAAGAACAAATGGTAGGAATAATACATAAAAATGGAAATACATCCATACCATTATTTAATAATTGACTGGCAAAGGAAGAAGTCCAAGGGCGATTTAATAAAATTAAGAAAAATAAAGCACCAGGTCCAGATGGCGTAGACCCATGGATACTTATTGAGCTAATCTCATAAATTGGAATACCATTATTTTTCATTATCATAAATTCAATTTCATTATGCCCCGTACCAAGGGATTAGCATATAGCAGATGTAGTTTCGTTTTTTAAAAAGGAATGAGATCTCAATCCAGGAATTATAAACCAGTAAACTTGACAATAAACGGAGGGGAAACTATTGAAAGATATATTAAGGGATAGTATTCAGGATTACTTGGTGCTCAATGAGATTATTAGCAGGAATCAGCATAGATTTGTGAGGGGTCAGTCATGTCAAACTAATTTAATTAACTTCTATGAAGAAGTTAGTGTGAACTTAGACCATGGTAGTACAGTAGATGTGGTATTGTTATTTATTAATAATTGTTACAAACAGAGACTTGGGTAGTTCATTGAAGTTTATTGCAAGTTTATGGATAAGGTTCAGACAGTGTTGGATACAAGAGTCCAGATGGAGGTAGCAATGAACTTGTATAACTGGATATAGAGTTCAGAACAATGCAGGAACAACTGGTGTGATATAAGTCCATAGGCAATACAGGAGCAAGAAATGATTATAAGTGCACAGGTAATACAGGAGCCAGAAATTATAAGTTCCCAGGTAATGCAGGAGCAGGCAATGTAATACAGAAGTGCTCACAATATAGGTGCAGAACTAAAGAGTAAATACTAGAGGTAAGCACAGACTACAGAGTACTCGAATGCTGAAAACAGGTCACAGGAATGCAAACAGACTTGAATGAGGATGTCCAAACAGGAACCCAGGAGTGCACAAGGACAAGGAATAGGGATATGCAACACAGGTTGTAGATGCAGGGCCAAACAGACTGGAATGACATTAAGGCCGATTACTTCAATGAGCCAGCCCTGTATGGAAGGAGAGGCTGGTTTAAATGCAGGCATTGCAGGTGTTGGAGATCCAAGGTAATCACCTGCAATCACGTGATTCAGACAGAGCAGAACAGCAGCCCCGCAGGTGGAATTCAGAACTGCAATGCAGCTGGAGAGGGAGCACAGGAGGCCTCTAGTAGAGGAGATAGGTCATGACAGAGGATGATCGTAACAAAAACAATAATCTGTTTTTTAGGGTCTTGTACAAGACTGCTACAAACAATAAATAAAAACTATTTCATTTTGAAGCATTTTAAAATAAAAAAATATATGTTTTTCACTGTCAATTGTGAGGTCTTTGGGCCTGATCCAGACCTACGCTGTTACACTGAGCGTTCTAACTCTCAGCGTAACAGCAGCTCACTCCCCCGACACTCCCCCTGCTTGGAGCGTATTTACACTCCCTTACGCCGACTGAAAGCTACCCTAACTTCAGCCGGCGTAAGGGAGTGTAACTACGCTGGAACGGCGGCGTTACTATGATAACGCCGCCCTCCCAGCCTCATTACCCTCCCTACACTAACCTGAACGTAGTAACGCTGGGGGACGCCCCCTCCAGCGTTACTACAGTGCTGCTACGGACGTCCGATCCATGAGGGCAATATCTGCCCGGCGCATGCGCAGATCGGCTTTTAAGCCGATCTTACGCTGCTGGTCAGCATAGTAACGCCGGCCAGCGTAGGCCTGGATCAGGCCCCTTGTCACTGTTCCGCCTTTCAAGGCTGAGGTCTCCTCACTATCCTCTCCACTATACCCCTCTATGCAACTGTCCCTTCTATAATAGCCCTTTCCTCATTTGTCCCCTCTTTTATACCACTATGCTGCACTGTTTCCTCTATGATATCTTTGTCTCCTTCAATGTTCCCTCTATACTTTTCTCACCACTGTTCTCTTGAGCCCATCCCCTATTGTTCCTAACCTAGTCTCTCATTTAATTTCTTTTTAAGCTCTCTTCTTTTTTTATTCACCTCTTGATTACTCAACTAATCATCTCTTGTTTTCTTTTCTGTTTCTCCTCTTGCTCCCTCCTGCTCGCACACAGCACCACATCAGTATTGCTGGCTGCATTATTTACTGCTACACTCTGTAGCAACGCCAGTCAACTCTATACTATTATGCAGGGGGAGTATGCAACAGGAAGGATGTCACAGATTAACAGCCAGGATCCACCTATGAACAGCATTACTATGCTGGAAGCCCTCCCCAACGCTCTTCATAGGTGGATCATGAATGTCAATCAGTGACATCCTTTCTGTTGTACGCTTCCCTGCATAGTATAGAGCTGGCTGCCATTCCTACACAATGGGCCATATCCAGAGCTACAGCCGCACAGGGAATTACGGCCGGCTCTGCCGTAATTTCCCTGTTTAGAAGGCATGCGCACAACCTTTATATGGCGGTGTAAGGGCGTACGGCATCCCCCCTTCTTTTCTGTATGTTTTGATCAGCGTTCCGCCATGCCAACCGATCTGAATACATTGTGACCCAACACCTGCTGCTAGAGAGGCTGTGTTGCTGCTCTAGGTTTTTACATTCATGGCACCCAAACCCCTGTACACACATTTTTATGTGTCCCCTGAGCTTAGGTGTTCCCTCTGAATGTTTTACCAGAATAGAGGTGTTAAAAGCAAAAATGTAACAATATCTAACCACTATTTAGTCTTCTAATAAAGGATTTATTTAATGCAGTATTATTTATATTAATTCTATCAATTAATAAAATATGAACATGCTTAATTTTAAATACCTACTACAGATCATCAATGCAGCACCAAATATCCTGTTGCCTGATTTACATAAAAATTTGCATTTGTAACAACTGAAAACAATAGTTAAAAGGGTGATGCAGTGATAATTAGCTGCCCTGTCATTTGCATTACTAACTAGAACTAAAAGAAAAAGCATTTATATTTAAATATGTTCCGGGTTAGCACTGCAGTTGCTGATTATATCCCCTCGATATTTAGGATAAAGAGTTATTTCTGGCAAATGCCGGTTGTTTTGAAAACATATCCTGCAATATAGCCTCTGTCTACCAACAAGCAAACTTCAATTTAATTATGGGAACAAAGGAGAGGGATGGGTACTGGGTCTTAAAGACCGCGTATACGCAATCTACATTGCAAGAAGTAACGTAGATTACGTTACAAAATTACTGCATATGGCCCGTTATTTGGTAAGGTGTGTCTGTTGAAATACGTATTTTGGTCTCAATAATTTAGAACATGAAATTGTTGCAGCTGAAAAATTATTGTCATTCTGTAGTTACTGTATTATTGTATCCATTTTGTTCCTCTCAGTGACTTAAGAACATGTGATATCAGCAGTCACACTAGTAAGGTAATGCATAACATTAGTATCTTGCTTAGCACCTTAAGCACTGCTCAAGCATTACTTTCAATGCAATGTCTGTATATGTCATAAAATCTGTTTATTAACTTTTTTACTAAGTTAAGTTAAATGCTTCTAATGGTCCTTCCTTAATGGATTTCAAACATCTAGGTAAATTTGCTATAATTTAAATCTAGGAAAGTACATTGTCTCCAACGTGACTTATTTTAATGTTTTTCTGACAAAATCTTTGAACCTAATTAACTAAGTTAGAAATCCAATTTGATTGAATGTTTTCGGTAGACAAGATAAGAAAGGATCAATAAGTTTAATCACAGCTCTGGTGATCTCAGGATTTCCTTGATGTTTGAAAAGTAATCATTCTTTCTATTTTCACACCTACACAATCTTAGATGAGTTATCTTCAGGTCAAACATACATAACATCCTCTTAGTCAGTGGAAAGTCAGTGATGCTTTTATATTTTTATTCAGTGCTATTTGGGTAAAACCAATAAATAAACTGTTGGTTAGATAGACACATTACAAACCCATCTGAAACAGTCACTTTCTCATTTCCAGTCTAAAATGTCTATAAAAAAGTGAGCCTTGATCGTTACACCTTCGTAAATACGGTCGAGGGGGCGTGCCTGCCATACGAAACCCGTAAATACGCACCGAGGGAGGGGTGAGGCATTTAAATCGTACAGTATGGGCGTGCTAAGCGTTGTAATGCATTGTACACATTGAGCTTACGGTCGCCCGCGATTACGATCAGAAATGTTAGGTTTGCTGGGCGTAAGAAGGCAAAACTAAGTACGACCGAAGGGAGTGCATATTAGATACGCCGGTGTAAATACGCTACGCACATGAGCGTTTCATGAGTGTAGGTCTGGATCAGGCCCATTGTGACACTCACCCCAGCACCAGCTACCTTAACATAGCTGGAGTGTGAACTTTTGTAGAAAATTTAAAGGATAATTTAATATTTTAAATAAAATGGCAGACAATACTGTGGATTGCAGATATTAGTGAAATGCGTGGGTTGGCTCTTGAAAAATGCAGCTTCACCACCCATAGATGCAAAGAAACTGTGAAATAGCTCTGGGTGATTGTTTAGCGAATGTACGGATTGATCAGAGTTCTGGGCATTTTACTAGGTTAATAATGGTGATCAGCAGTCCATCAATGTTCACGACTTTGTGCCTATTGGTGAGCACAGTGGGTTATAGGGATCTAAGTAATAGATAATAACTGGAAGTAAAGGAATGATTCTCAACCCCAATGTACAACATAAATCTAGATTAGAAAATATTCTAGGTATTAAGAATGCTAAATGAGTTTCTGATAAGATCAAATACACTTACCCAAAATGTTTAAAACAATAATGTTATTTTTTTGGTTTCTGCTTTGCAAACAAAAAACTTGAAAATGACAGGTAAATGTTTATTTGGGTGATGTAGGTATGAACAGATGCCAGTTATCACTACTTTTAAATAAATATGCAAGCTTAGTCAATTAAGATTGTTATAATGTTTAACCTTAGTTTCTCCATTATTTGCACTTTAATACAAAAAAAATCTTCCTTCAAGACACACACACACAAAGAGCAACATTTGTAGCATTTTATAGTCATACGAATATTTAATTTTGAATGCCTAAGCGCAGACCCAACTATACATAATAAATCAAAAGCCTGTTAATAATAGTCACTTTTTGCATAAGGCATAACAACATTTTCTGATACATTTTGTTATACCTTTGATCACAATATTAGTATATTGGTTCCTTCTAATAGTGAACATCAATCATTCTGTGTTCAAATTTATATTCAAAAGTGCTAATGTCAAAACTGATGGCAACATATCAATAAATATAATATGGAAAAGCCTTTTGGCAAGAGTTGCTGCTGGTAAAATCTTCATTAATGTTTTATACACTTCTGAAAAAATATTTACAACATTAAATTACAATAACATTATATAAATGTTGCTATAAAATGAAAATATATTTATTTTCCAGTAACTGTGCAATAACTTCTGGGAGGACAATTTAGAAAAGTTACATAATTGTATAAAACACCAGCCAGATTTTCTATACCCTTAGCTAATGTGAGATGTGAGTATACCTGTAAACGTGTAACAGATCTGTTTGGCAAATAGGCTGAGAGGTTTCAAAGTACCATTTTATAGTTAGTATACATTATTTCATTTATGTGTTTATTTATAATAAAAAATGTAAACATTATTCAGGGAATTAAGGTAAAATAAACACAGTGGGAAGTGCAGGGAAACATGGCTGCTGCACTAAAAGCCGACTCTATCATTTTAATTTAGTGGAACTCCCTTTTCCACTAACACGAGCACACGAAAGCAAACACAGGCACATCAGCCACTTTTTTCATCACTCCCATTGTGCACAATGGGAGAGATAAAAATTGCTGCGCTTGCACATAAAAAATGGTTCCGGTATCAGAACCATCATGTTAGGTTGTTTTGTTGGTATACTGTTGATCTTTCATATTGATTTTCTTTATTGTTATACTTGCAAATAAGAATAGTTCCATATTCCCCAAAAAAATCCTTATGTGCACAATGGACTGAATCAGAGCCAGATCCTGGGCAGCCACAAGCCCCTGGGGCTCACCAGGCACTAGGCGGGTGCCTAGGTTGCCTTGTTGGTAATCCAGCCCTGGACTGATTACAGACATCTATCACAGCTGCACTCATAGTTCTAGGCACATCAATAGTGGGGATCAGATACCTAATCCATGCTGTGGACTCCCCTCATTCGCATGGAATTACCCACCAGAAAACTTATGTAATATAAGGAGTCATTGGAAGTCTGATTAGTCCTTTCCCGCCCCACCATCAGTAACCCCAAGGAAACAGTCTGGTGCAGAAGTCCCGAGCACAAAATGCAGCCTTTTCCATTCTTTGTATTGGGAAAATTACTATTTTGACTTAGTCTGTATCCAGATCATGATTACAATGCTGTAGAGAAAACCTCTCATGGACAGTCTGTGGACTAACAAAATATAATTCCCTGAACTCAATTAATACTGCAATCTATCCATAAGGGATAAATATTTATTGGAATCAGTGTAATGCTATTGAACAAGATAAACACTAGATAATCACTAGATGACATCATAGATCATTTAAAATAAAAGCTTCTTCTGGCTAACTGCAGAGACAGAAAACACATATTTACAATTTTTATAATATATAAATACATTGGCTTACTTTCTATATTGGACCTGATCCTGATCTCTGTGCGTGTTTCTGAACATCTGAGAACTTACATGTGACTCCCCTTCTCATGTGTGGACTTTGCAGCAGTTACGGTACTAAAGAGCAATGGCAAAGAGAGTCTCCTGTGTGGATCAGCAGCCCACATGGAACTGTAGAATTTTATGGTCCCCTTGTGATGTTTAGTAGAGTGGAGGGGATGTGTCGCTCTATCTTACGGCTCTCCTAGCGTTCTCCTAGCGTATATAATGGCATCTGTACACCAGGAGATTCGTAGCGTAACATCTGGTGTGTGCGTATGCGCTATTGAAACAGGCTTAATTACGTAAGAGTCTTCAGTAAGTAGCCTAACATAAAACAGTCCATTATCTCTAAACCTCTGCTTCACTGAATTTCTAGCAACCTCTTACATAAGTAGCATATGCCTGGCACACGCCACAGGGCACCCAAAAGGAAGTGGTTGGCAAGATCTACCAGTGCTTGACTGCCCAATCCCCTATAAAAGTCTGGCATGAGGAGTGAAAATGCACTTGTCATGCTTAATGGTGATCAAAGTAACTATAAATATAAATAACATGCACTAACAGTAGCAAAGTGAAAATGTCTTTAGACATAAATTTACATTCAGTATTGGGCTGGTGAATCTGGAATTCCAGCAACACTCCAGTGTCTTGGCAGCTTTGCCTGATTTTCAGATCTTTTGCTTTCCCTATAAGTTTGCCAGCTATTTCTGTAAACATACAGCTTTCTTTAAGGCATCTGCAGGTCTATACTTCTTCTCTAGTTTAACTATAATTGCTTGCTCAGAGCACATTTCCACAGTACTCAAACTTCAGAATACATGACACTGTGTACGGATATGTTAAAGCTTTCTGTTGAAGGAAAAAAGATTTTCTTTGCTATCAGCTTGTTCCTTATATATAGACTGATATTGTACATTTTGTCTTCTGAGCTTCTTCTGAATATATGTATAATGCATAAATACTCCATTATAGATTTTTTTGCTTTCTATTGGTGTTTCCTTAAATAATTATCTCTTTCAACACTGGGAAAACTTTAAGGTAAATATCTTTTTATTTTGTGGCACTGGGCTTGATTAAGGTTTGCGGGGGTCCCTGGGCAAGTAAAGTGTGTCGGGCCCTGCATGTGTATATATATATAAAATCAGATTAGGGAATGATAACCGAAACCCAACACTGATTAAGCAAAGACAAGGTAGACATAGATATTACATGCAATGTGTGGATAATTTTATTCAATGATACCTCAAGTCATGATAAAAAAAGACTAGAAAAAACACACCTCAATGTGAAAAAGTAGCAAACATATTGAACCTCTGTATGCAAATCATAGAATAAGTCATCCACATAAATACCGCTTTGAAAGTCAGTAATTAGTACACATAATCCAGAGAGAGAGAGAGAGAGATATAAATACACTTACCTGTTGCTTTTCATCTTTATATGTTGATGTGTGTTGATGTGCAGGCTGACTGGTGGCTGATAGACTTCTTGTTGTTCATCTCCCAGTCAGCCTGTTATAACAGCTGACTCCATCCAGTCTTTAGTGATCCCGCAGCTGTCTAGGAGGCTGAATGTCAGTAATTGACATCTTCCTACTAAGCACACTATTACAACCGTGGCCACGATAAAGTGTACTTAAGAGGAGGATGTCAATCACTGACATCCATCCTCCTAAAGAGCTGCAGGAATTCTGAAGACTGGATGTTTGTGGGGGCCCTTTGTGTTTGGGGGCACTGGGGAGACTGCCCCAATCACCCTGTGGTTAATCCGGCCCTGCTGATTGTTGACCCAGATATTAGACACAAAATAATTTGTCTGTTGAATAAGACATTGAGTTGGAGCCTTAAATGGATGGACATGTTATATTCCTTATTTAAAATATTACTAATATTTCCTTGCACTTCATGGAGATACTTGTGAAAATCATCAACTTTTGAGGTTCCATAATACAGCACGTCTGGTGGTACTTGACTATAATTTAATTTCTCTTTAGTGTCTTCTGGAAGACCAGTAGATCTATTTAGGCCGGGACTAAAGGGCTCAGAGAGAGAGGGGGTCACAAGTCTACTACCCCCAGTACCTGCTGCTGGGGACCGACCTGTACCAGGCTGCACATCAGCAGTCTGTTGAGTAGGGAGGACTTTTTGAAAAAAAGCCTTCCCTAAGAAATTGACCTGCTGTGAATGTGCATGGTTCCAGGTACCTACATTTCTGGTGGCAGCCGTGTCTAAATAACCATCATGAGCTGGGAGTCTCTGATAATGAGGGACACTAAAGGACCTTCTCTATTTGAAGAGGGTATGAAGACCCGAGCCAAAAATTCATGTTTTTAGAATAAAAAAAAAAGCTGCACACATGAATATTTTGAATATAAATATTTTAATGTACATATTTTTATATATACCTCTATTTGCTTCTAAAATAGTTTTGGTATTTTTTTTATTCTACATTTTCTCTAACATTACTCTGTATTAAAGCATTATTGTAGAAAACTGAAACTGAATTACACAGAACTAAAAAACTTTTTTTTCCATAATCGAATCCCAGTTCAATATACAAATAATAATGTACTTTTTTAACAATTTGACCACCAAGGATATCATAATTCGACCCTCCCTTCCACACTATTCCTTGATGTTTCATATGGACATATATACATATTTTACTTATTCATTAAGGGCCTGATCCAGACCTACGCATGAGAGCGGAGCGTGTTACCGCTGCAGCGTAAAAACTTTCACTCCCACGACACTCCCCTTACCTTCTTTTGAGTACACCCGCTGAACCCTACCCTAACTTTTCCATGTGTTCGTACAAATTTTCGTAGCAACGCGCTGTTCGTAGCGGCCTAAGCACGCCCACACTGTACAATTTAAATGGCTCCCCCCGCCTACATTCTTTAACTCCAGCGTCCGTACTAACTTCGTACTATAAACACGCCCCATTGTCAGAAAAAACGCAAACAATACGGACGCTAGAATCGCCGCTACGAAAAGGTCTTTGGTACGACCGGAAGTTGTCACTATGCACATGCGCAGTGTGTTTTTTTTGCCGTATTTTCGCTTACGATCAGCGTACATTCGCATGCGAGCGTAGGTCTGGATCAGGCCCTAAGTGTCATTTGTCAGAGCGTTAGACATTAGTTTGAGTTCCCTAGAAACATAAAGGTTTACATTTGACATCAGAAAACAATGGCTGTGAGCATACTGTACTCTTCAATAGATCACACTGTGTTGTTGTGTTTAACAACCTTTAAGCCATACCTTAATAAGTAGCAGTCCATTATATTACAAAACAGATTCCAATGAAGAGTGGTGTGCTGCTGCTGCTGCTGCTGCTGCTGCTGCTGGCGAATACAGCTCTGAGTGCCTAAAGAGTTGTCAGGAAAACAATTATGAAGACAGCTCGGAACCACATGAGAATATATATGTACCTTTGCCCATCGATTCTACTGCAGAAGACCTGCCTGTACCAGAATACCACAAATGTGCCACTTCATGCCCACTTCCTGGAGACAATATAACAGTGCAATATGACTCTTCTCAAGGTAATGGTTCTCTTTATTTGTCTGAATGCTTTTGTGCAGTCATTGTTAAACTAAAACATTATGATCTTTTAATGGGCACATCCGCAATAACATTATTCATCTACTTGTATTGAGTTTATTTTTGTTAAACAGACTACTAGGTAATAATTTATGCAGTGTTACTGTTGCTAACAAGTCAGTGAATGTCTATATCTTATGGATTTATTTATGATGATTTGGCTAATGGTAAACAAATAAAAAGTGAGGTGAGTTTCATTTGTCAGAGAATCTCTTTAGAATGTTGTGTCAGAGATAAAATGGTGGACCTAGGAAATGTCCTCTCTTATGACTGTTTCTTATGTTGACCTGAATTCAGTATTGTCTGCTATATGTTATTACAGTACTTCTTAAAGGGTAATCAGATATGATTTTTTTTTTTATAAATGAGAATATAGTATCATTTTTCACACTGACATTAGATCATAGTTGCCAACTCTCCCTGAATATCAGGGAGACTCCCTCAAATGTGGGTGATCTCCCTGACTCCCTGAAGTGTTTGACAATCTCCCTGATATTGATTTAATTCCAGAAGGCATTGCTTTATGATGACAGAATGTAGATATTGTGTCCAATTTCCCTGCATTGAGGCCTATGGAGGAAGCCATTTTTATAGAGGATAGGATGTAATCAAAGACTGGTAGTTATCTTTAATCTTTTTAATAAAAAAGTATTTATTCACTGATAATTTAAAACTGAATAAATACTTTGGAGTAATTTTTATTGAGAAATTGTTTTCCTGGCAGTTCTAGACACACCCTTGGGTGGAGCTATCCACAGTACACACCCCTTTAGTATTAGACACACCCCTTTGGTAGTACAGGACACACCCCTTTGGTGCAGCGCCTTGATAGTGCTATCACAATCTCCCTGATATTCCTTTGCAAAAGTTGGCAACCATGCATTAGATGTTGAATAAAGTATCTATGTTCCCTATAAATTGTATACATCCCTCCTTAGCAGTCACTATAAAAACCCCAAAGCTCATTACCCTCATAAATTATACATAAGTGTCAGCGACTATGAATATTAAACAAATATGTTGCCTGATATTGTTTTATGGGAAGTTTCCACATTCTATCAACAAGGAAAGAGAAACAGTAATAACAAATGTATACAGATATTTAATTTGCATTATCAAATAAATCTTAAGACACAAAATAATAATAGAAAAGAATAATATATGATTTCTACTATGACAGAAGAAGTAATCAGCAAGGAGATAATGTCATGTGATGCATTATGTGAGTATTCGGAACAAAGAAAAAGTCATGATGAAGAATCGGTGACCATCGCTTCCACTGAGGATGATGTGTACATAATATTTGAGACCAGCGCCAAACCACCTAATACCCATAATCCTGCTTTTCCATCTGTTGCATCATATCCTACTATAAGAAGTGGGACATCATGCGGATCTGAAGGTAATAATGTCTTCTTATATTCTATCCTAATAATAATGCATCTTACTAGCTATTGTAAGTCTCTTTGGGCTTGAACTTCAGTTACGAACATGTGCGGCCTGATGTTATGCTACATACAGTCAGGTCCATAAATATTGGGACATCGACACAATTCCCTTATTTTGCGCTCTATACACCACCACAATGGATTTGAAATGAAACAAACAAGATGTGCTTTAACTGCAGACTTTTAGCTTTAATTTGAGGGTATTTAAATACAAATCAGGTGAACGGTGTAGGAATTACAACGGTTTCTATAGGTGCCTCCCACTTTTTAAGGGACCAAAAGTAATGGTACAAACTAAACAATCCTAAATCAAACCTTAACTTTTTAATACTTTGTTGCAAATCCTTTGCAGTCAATTTCAGCCTGAAGTCTGGAACACATAGACATCACCAGACGCTGGGTTTCATCCCTGGTTGTTACGACTGAGCGGGTAGAGCAA
>WWET01002355.1:147866-159994 GCA_011038615.1 Limnodynastes dumerilii
ATTTCTGAAAGTAAAACTATATGAGGAATTAACTAATAAAGTATAGAAATCTACACATATTAAATATACCTTCATCCAGCCTTTCTTGCCCTCTTGTGTGTCTCTAAAGCCATCCAATCTCCCCCCTCCATGTGTGTCTCTAGAGCCATCCAATCTTTCCTCTCCTTGGGCCAGATCCAGAACTAAAAGACCGCATATTCGCAATCTACGTATCGAAATGCTACGCAGATTACGTACAATAGCTACTACGCATGCACAGTAGCTATTATTCATTGAATTACGTCCGTCTATGGAAGACGGACGTAATTCTGGATCTACCCCTTTGAGAGTCTGGTGAATCTGATCAAATACAGCGGTATAAAAAAAATTATGGAATCTGGCCAGTGTGTATTGCCATGTATTTTGTTTTTTTTCAGTTTGAATGCATACTCTTGAATTAATGTGCATAATTAATTTATATATATATATAATTTTTTTTTAAGCAGTAAAGTGTGAAAGTAAAGATAAAGTTCTAAAGTGGTTTGTGATTCATGCTTTCATTTATTACCTCTAAGGGCCAGATTTGCTAAGCTGCGGGTTTGGGAAAGTGGAGATATTGCGTATAGTAACCAATCAGACTCTAGCTATCCCTTTCCTATTACATACTAGAAAATATCAGCTAGATTCTGATTGGTTGCTATGGGCAACATCTCCCGCAGCTTAGTAAATCTGGCCTTAAGACTGGTCATAAATATTACTGCAGTAATTATTCATACATTAAAATGTAGCCTTTATTTACAATTAGAAAGTTTTCAACTACAGAAACATTGTCAGGCCCAACTGAATCACAATATCGGTTTGCCATTAAACCCCCCTAGGGCAGGAGTGGGGTGTTTGAAACCTCATGTAAGCAGGTTGTGTGACTGTCCCAATTAGAACCAACCTGAGGGAAATTAGTATCCCTATATGCATAGGCGGCCCATGGCATAGGCCGTATAGGCGGCCGCCTATGGCCCTGCGGGTCCCGGGGCCTCGCGCTTTTAAATTTTTACTTGATAAAAAAATGTTAACTTTTATTTTTTTGCAAGCCTGGCACCACTGGCCGCCAGACTTGCATCTTGGTAGCGAAGGCCCCGCGCGGTGCCGCAGAAGCAAGTACAGGGCCGCCAGGTTCATCTTCCTGGCGGCCGCCTAGGGCCCCGCAAACCCTAGGGCCGCCTCTGCCTATATGACAGCCTATATCTTGGGTTTTTCATGCCCATATACAACATAAAAGAACAGAAAAGCAGATATTGGTGCTGTATCAACTGAACCTATTATTAAATCTATAAAATCATTGGGTGTCAGCAATAACAAAAATTTTAGTAATTAACAATAACACATTCTGGTACCAGAAAGAGTGCATTTAGTCTTAACACTGCTATTTATTCCAAGAGTCAATTACTACAGCTAAATCTATGCTTGAAATAGATATCTAAATGCAGACCAAATATGTAGAAAAAAAGCTAAAAATGGTCTCAATGGCTAGTATGAAGTATTGCAACTGGGGAAGTAAAACAATATTATCAAGATGCTGTTGTTATTTTTAATAATACCAATCAATAAAAATGCAGAGAATCAACAATGTTTTTTTTTTAACAATACAAGATGGAAGCGTCATAGGCGTATCTATAATGGGTGCATGGTGTGCGGTGCACACAGGCCCCTCAGAACAGGGGGCCCTGTGGCATGCATCCTGCACCCTAGGTTGGCAGGGGAAGTGGGGCCATTCAGCATCTATTTCTTCCCTCTAAGATCTTCCGGAGGGAAGAAATAGATACCAAATTAGTCCCCCCTTCCCCTGTGGTGGGACTGTCCCAATTCATGGGGTGAAAAAGGGGCGGGGCTTAACGGCACTGTAAGCCCCGCCACTTTTCGGTCTGCGAATCGGGACAGTCCTGTCTCAGGTAAGGGAAGGGCGGGCCCATGTGCAAATCCTGCACAAGGGCCCCTCACTTCTTAAAACGCCCCTGGGAAACGTAGGCAATATTCCTTGGATATATGCAGAAATATACTGAGATAACCAATCAATAATTGGTGTAAAGAAAGAAATATTATGCAAATATAAATATCTTTCCTTGAGTAAATAATCATAAACAGATAGGTTACCAGCCCAAGAACACAATAGTTACCAGCACAAAGTGTAACTTAGGTGATAAAAAAAAGCGGGGGTGGTTTCCAGGTGGTAATTAGCAGGCAAACAACCACAGATGTAGTTCCCCACAGTCTGGTCATTGAAATATCTGCATGAACTATAGCTTAATGGTGAAGAAGCCAAGGGATTTCTTGGTGGGGATTAGCAGGCAGACACCTGCAGATGTAGTTTTCCACAATCTAATCCACAGAATTCCCTTATCCTCAGTGGTTAAAAAATGTAAAGTGGCTCCACGTGTATTGCTCTGACAGCTGTTGATGGGTGTCCCTTGGTAAAGTTACTCTTAGGAACTGCTGTTTAAAATAAACGTTCTGTTTAGAGAGATTGTTGAAAAGTAAAGTGCTAGACGCAAGTGTTGGTATCCAGTGCAGTATTAAGATAGCTTAAGAATGTATTTGTATTTAATGTCAGACTGGTCCACAAACACCACTAACGCGTTTCATCAAACAGACTTTGGTTTCATCAGAGGATTTGAAAGTGCTGGTGGCATGAAAATCCCCTCTACAAATCCTGCATATGCCCATAACATTTGTTATTCATATATTTATATCTATAATTTCTTAGTGAACCACAGTAGGTTAGAATCTCTCCTGTAGTAACACAGATTAAGGTGCAAGGACACTCTTCTCCAATTACATAATGGCACATCAGCTTTAAAGATGCTGGATTTTTATTAAAAAGTAAATGCAAGAGTCCTTAGTTTATGAAATCATCACTGAACTTGAAACAAACTACAGTGCCATAACAGATACAATAGAACAGATATATAGGGCCCCTGAGTGAGTATAATACATTGCTCACCCATATGGGCCACAGTTCCCCATTACCACTCTAGATTCTTGACAAATCTTTGCTAGTTTCATACTAACCAGTGTGCCCTAACAATGTTACACAGCACAACGCATGGTAGTGTACCAAATATGGACAGATTGGGTGGCTGTACTCTCTTGTTCAAGCACTGGAAATGGTAGACTCCTACTGGTGTCATTAATCAGATTTTTATTATACCAGTAATATTAATAAAGTGCCACTTTAACTTACAAAAATAAATTGCCAGAAGAACTTATGGATCTGTTAAATAATATGAAAGTTCCATGTTTTGTAGGATTGTCACCCATTTTCATGATCTTAATGTTTCCTTTCTTCTGGGCTTGATCAGAAGAGAGCCAGCGTTAAGTTCTTGACAGTGCAGCAGTCACTTGCAGTCACTCTCCAGAGGAAAATTGGGGCAGGTAAAGTTTATGTTTAACAATAGGATCATCACCAATCAAAGCTAAGCTTTTCTTCAATTATTACATTTCACAGATGTCAGACAATGAGGACAGTGGGTTCTGAAGAACTGAGTCCACTGCTGAAGTTTTACAAAATACCAGAAACAAAAAAAAAAGAGCTGAAATACATTTTTTGGGGATTTTTGCTCTCTTTCCTTAAAATACTCTTTACACTCAGTCAGTCTCCTTAATTTATCCCTGCTGATATCTGTTAATCATGTTTACTTTTCTGGTTCTAAAATGAATAGCACATATATGATGGGATTCAGACCCCCGCACGTTTTCCGTACGTGCGGGGGTCTGTACGTCCGAGAAAGAGAGGGGAGTGCACTCCCTGTCACTACCCTCTCTTGTGCGGGCTTTATGGTAGCTTACGCTGCCATAAGCCTGCATTAACTCTCTCGTGCAGATCAGTGGTCCGTACAACTGCTGATCCGCAGCAGCGTGGGACCCCCTCCCACACTGTACACTTTCTATGCTTAAAGCAGGCGTAGGGGAAGCACAGCCCATTTCCACTGAAATGGGCTCAGACGGAACAAAGTATAGTAACCCTAGCGTAACATTTGGAGGGTGCATGCGCCCTCCAGTGAAGTCCGGCCACTTACGCACCTTGCGTGCGTAAGTGACCTGACGTTATCAGATCTGAATTCGGTCCATAGTTTGCGTGATATAAATGATGTTATGCTTTGATGTTTGTGCAATTTTATTCATAGTTTTACATCTCAAATATAGATATTAATATCTTTATTCCACCTCAGCAGCAGATGTTGGTACATGTCAACTTGAATAACCTTCAATATTACTGTTAAAGTATAATTGCAAGATTAATCCATCCATTCATACTGCATTATAGCAAACATGTTAGAAACAGTGTACTCACATTATATCAACATATAAATATCCAGCGACATTTCTTTCCTGAGGAAATCCTCCTTGTTTTAAATAAAAGAAACAATAAGCATTACTTTTAATGTAAAAATGCAAACACAATGTATAATTTATAAGCACATTCTTTTTGCCTTGTCTTAGAGGTACAGCATGTATTATTCAGCATTCAATCTCTCTCTCTCCCTCTCTCTCTCTCTCTCTCTCTCTCTCTCTCCCTCTCTCTCTTCATGGGAGGCAATCAGCCACATAAGTGACAATAGAGAGGATTACTGTTACCCAAGCAACAAAATATAAGACTTTCTTGACCTGACTAAGATAACAAATGTAATGCCTTTCTTTAAGTTTTCAGTTTCTTGGATTCATGTACTTTTTTCTTCACTGCCTTGTATTCAATATTACATTCAAACTACACTTTGTGTATAGCTCTACTGACTGTATTTATGTTGAGTAGAGATGAGCGCCGGCCCCATGTTTTGGTTTTAGATCTGTATTCACTTTCGTATTTTGGTTTTGGTTTTGTCTTAAAAAATGTCAATGTTTTGGTTTTGGATCTGTATTTTTTTTTATTGTTAAAAAAATGCTAAAATCATGTACGGTAGTTTTAATGTATGTACAAGTTTCAAGTTGGTAAAATATTGTGTGTGATCCTTCCATCTCTATTAGGTGCACTATAATCAATATATCCATTCTATACCTCTTTTGGTACAGAGTCAGTTTGCTAAAACTTTGCCACAGCTACCTTAAAGCAAAGCCAAGTTTGGTATATAATAACAAAATGTTGTGTGCTATCCTTCCATATTTATTAGGCACAATGGGCCTGGTCCAGACCTACGCTCGGATGCGGTTTTACGCTGATCGTAAGCGTAAAAACTGGCATTTGTACTTACTGCGCATGTGCGGGGAAGATGTTAAGCTCATTTTACGCTCTGAAAATCTGAGCGTATCGGCCTTATCCGTAACCGATTCGTATTACCGATCATGGGGGCGTGCCTGCCATACGAAAGCCGTAACCACGCACCGAGGTACAGTATGGGCGTGCTAAGCGTCGTTAATGCGCAATGAACGTACGGACGGCCGCGGGTACGAACACAAAAGTTAGGGTAGGATTTGCCAGGCGTATGGAAGCTAAACTAGGTACGAGCAAGGGGAGTGTCTATTGCCGTGCATCGGTGGTACATTTTGCGTTAATATGCTACGCAGGTCTGGACCAGGCCCAATATAATCAATATATTTCTATAGCTTATATACCTTTTTTTAGTGGGGAGTCAATTTTCAAAAACTTTTCCACAGCTACCATAAAGCAAAGCTTAAAAGTTTGGTATTTTGGTACACTATATCGTTTTTAAGCTTACTCTGAATAGTATACAGTTGATTCCACACACCCTTGTAACTGCTTTTTATCTGCACTTTAACAAAAACCTTGAATTTTTAAAAATTGACAATTGTTAAATTGTGAAACCTCCTAGTTTAATTATTTTATTTATTGAAATTCAAGAATGATTCAGTTTACACATCAGGTGCTTTAATTGGCAGTCCTTCTAGTAGTTTTTCAACCTTTACTACTAAAATAGTAAATGTGTAATAAGAAAGGATAGGAGACAGCACTCTCAAAGCCCAAACTTGTTATCCCCGCTTCGTAAGACCTCTTCGCAAAGACTGAGTGGAAAAGTGAGTGCAGACAAATGTCAGAGTTCCAACATACCATACACTACACCTATTGGAAAGGTGTAGGTATTACAACAATCAACAAAACAATAACAACTATTAACAGAACGATTACAATTATCACAAAACAATTACAACTATCAACAGAACTATTACAACTATCAACAGAACTATTACAACAACCAACAAAACAATTACAACTATTAACAGAACTATTACAATTATCAACAAAACAATAACAACTATTAAAAGAACAATTACAACTATCAAAAGAACTATTACAACTATCAAAAGAACTATTACAACTATCAACAAAACAAAAACAACTATTAACAGGACTAATACAACATTTCTTTGTGATAACAGAAACACTGCTTTTCCAAAATCTATAAAACCCATGAGGAAACCAAAAGTCTATAAGCTATGAATACTTAGAAACCTTCTTATGTTGTTCAAAACTATATACAATGCAAAAATCTAAAAACAAAAAAGCTATTATGTAATGCGATTTTTGAAACATAGGGGTAGATCCAGAACTACGTTTGCCGTACGTTTATTCGCGTAGCGTATTTTCGTGCGCGTAAATTCATTACACTCCCCTCGGCACACCCCTTGAACGTACGTATTTTGTGAAGATACGCTTTCCAAACCCTACCTTAACTTTTTCCAACGTAACCGCATTCATACGCCAGGTCTGCAATTTCCACAAAAGCAAATGTAGTGCTCTGCTGCACTGAAAGAGGGAAAAATATGGGAAATGCCTTGTTTAGTCATCTCACGCTCTTCTATTTCCCCTCCTTTTATAATAGATGATAAAATGTCATCAGGGACATCCAGCTCCTCCTTTTTTCTTTGGTTCTCTCTTCTAGGACTTAAGGTTCAGAATGGATGCTTTGGAAGTAGAAGATATATCAGCAGATGTGGATGGCCATCATCAATTTCTGATCCCACCGATGGGTGTAATTGGGAGGGGATCGGTTGACATGCTGGATGTGCGATAATAAATTCCACCATTTTGTTGGTCTTAATAATGCCATATTTCAGCTTGCGGTTTAGGTATAAAAAGAGTCAATTACAGGACACAGCATCACTTTAGGGAAAATGATAGTGATATAACAGTGATATCTGCCAGCAGGAGACTAAAGGAAATGAAAGACCAGTATGAAATATTTCATTTAATTTCATGAGTCTTGGGATTGCAAGGATGTTAATCAATACTTCTTCTTCATCTAATGAAATGGTCTATGTTTTTAATTGCTTTTTTTTTAAAAAACAGTTATAAGAAAAGTTATACTTACTCCTATAATTTAATATCTGCACCAAAAACAGGTACAGAATGGATATAATTAAATACCAAACTAGGCTTTCTTTTACAACTTGGGCAAGCTTTAGCAAATTGACTCTGTACTGAAATAAGGTGTTTCAATTGGATATAGTCATATTATAGTGTGTAATGTAAAATAGAATTCTCACTAGTATATGTGTGAAAAATTTCCTACAACCAAAATATAGGAATAATGTAGTTGCACAATGGAAAATAATACTGTATACACAACTCTACACTACAGAATTGTTATAGTGTGTAACTGAGTCATGAGCAGTCACACTACAAGTAAATATTCTGCCTAAAAAAATGCAGGGAAAAAAATAAAGTTCTTCTTAATGTGTCCACTACTACAAAAATGGCTAGCTTAGTAATACACTGAATTAGTATAATGGCTTCTTTCAAAAAATACAGTTTGCACTGTGTAATGAACAGTGCACCTGGCTACCTGTATTTTAAAATAAAAATAGAGAGCCCTAATAATGGCCACTGGGTTCTTATGTAACAACAGCAGAGGAATATCACTGCCCTGCAAGAGTGGATAGTTGTATTAGCCTCCACGGCAGCTACAGCACAGAATGTTCTTTCAACACCAATCTCCTATCTAAAATGGCCGCAGAATCATGACGGAGTACCTTATAAACCCTCACAAACACATTACAGCAGTGCTCCTGAACACTCCAATCACAAAATGGCGGTCAAATAACAAGAGATTTCAGTCTGCAGAAAGCAAAACCACTAGATCCGACATTTCCGGGAAAATGCTGTTTTGCCTCGATTTGGAATCCGAATATGGCGGGAAGATCCAAGCCGTGCCTCAGTTCAACTCGGAACCCCAAAATTCAGATCTGTCGGATTTAACATAATCCGAACCGCGTATCTCTAATGTTGAGTAAAATTTTTATAGTGATTGTAAATTAACAGGCCATTCCCTTATTTCTACATTAAAAAAGTAATATATGCAAAAGCATTTAGTATGGGAGTCATATAAATTCTTTATAATGTAGACAGTCTTCATTTTTAACCATTTTGTGAAAACAAACCCTTTGGAGACTCCATCATGCAATACATTCCACATACAACCAATCACCATTATATACAACTCTGAAGTTTCAGGGGCCAATCCAGAGGTGAACATACGCCAGGTGACGGAAATGTTGCACTGCGCATTCACATGCAATTCAGATCCAAGCACAACTCAAGCAGCAGCTTGTGTTCTGAAGGCATGTTGAGGGAGGAAAGGGATGGAGAAACATAGTTAATGTACAGTAAGAGTATACCCAAGAAAGTGCACCCAATCCAAATATAATTGTGTAAGAACTGTTTACATCAAAACATTTGCACCAGCCACACGTCATGTCTAAGTTAAGGGACTGGGGCATGGCTTGGTGCTTGGCACAGACGGACATGCCATAGAAGAGCTCCATTTCAGGGGTCATTAAAACACTCTTTTTATTTCCCGGGAATTCCATCACTGATACCTGCCCGTGACAACAGCCAGTGGGAGTATCCGCTATGATAGGTGGCTTTCCGAAGTAGGGACAGCTGTCCCTATTTTGAATAGCTTTCATTTTATTTTATTTTTTATGAATGGCTGAGCATGCAGATCGGCATACTAACCCATTCTTTTTTTAGAAGTGCCGCACACCCACCGAAGGAGAGGTAAGTAACCTCTCCAGGGGGGTTTTAGTGTTAGGGGGAGGGTTAGAGTTAGGCTCTGGGGAAGGGAGGGTTAGGGTTTGGTCAGGCTGCCAGGAATGGAGGGCTGCGGTGTAATAGTGTAATAAGAAGGTGAGGGTTAGGGTAAGGATTAGGGAACGGGTTGGGGATACTTACCATTTGGAGCACTGTGTCCGGGGATTGATTGTAAAAGCAATTGATTTCTCAGCAAGTTCAGAACTCGCTGGGATAGAACGGCCCTATTTCGCAATGGGGACCCACACCCAACACCATGGGAACAGGAAATGCAGGGCCATATATAGGAGGGAAAGGAGAGGAACTACAAGAGCACTGCTCGAAGCAGGAGGTCAGCTGTGAGTGATCTGTGAGACAGTGCTAACTGAAGGTGCTGTTTTCCCGTTGGCGCCATTATCGTGTTGGCACCATCTTGGAACCATACCTCCCTGTAAATGGCAACTTACTTAGCTAATTAGTTTCTCACTACATAAATCCTCCACAGGATACATTTTGAAAAACACTTATCTGTCCTACACTTTCTCCCCAACATCCTCATCACCTCATTTAACATATCATAACTTATGTGTCCAGATTCCTACCTTAATATTTACGACTAGGTCTGCGGGTGAAGACTTAGTGGTAACGGGGCTTCCCCCGCCCCCGACCCCTCATTTACATGGCTATCCTTGCCTATATGGCAGGGATACAGCCATCATAAATGAAGGGTCAGCCCCTTCATTGTAAGTACTAACGTACTTCATTACCTACATTAGTACTTATGCACAGGGAACATCTGGCGCAGATGTTCTCAGACAGGGGACTTATGCAAATGACTTGCGTAAGTCTCCTGTCGGCCGGAGTTGAGGATCCGGCTCATTAACCTTAACTAACAGTTTTAATTCACTTTGCATTCCTCCCACATTAAGGACCTGATTCACAACTAAGATTTCTTTTGATTTTAGGTGCGTATTTTTAAGAATGGATCAACTGCGCATGCGTAGTAACTTTTCTACGCTATTAACGTTGAACTTAAGTGCGTATATTCTATGCTTATACACTACGAACCTAAAGGGCCTGATCCAGACCTACGCTGTTACACTGAGTGTTCTAACGCTCAGCGTAAAAGCAGCTCACTCCCCCGACACTCCCCCTGCTTAGAGCGTATTTACACTCCCTTACGCCGGCTGAAAGCTACCCTAACTTCAGCTGACGTAAGGGAGTGTAACTACACTGGGACGGCGGCGTTACTACGATAACGCCGCCCTCCCAGCCTGACCCTAACCCTCCCTTCCCCACAGTCTGACCCTAACCCTCCCCTTCCATGACCCTAACCCTCCCTTCCCCAGAGCTTAACCTTAACCCTCCCCCTAAGCATTAAAGTTCCTGGAGAGACTATTCACCTCCCCAGTTGTCCAGTGGTTAGTAGCTGCGCTTCTGAAAATGAATGGGTGAATATGCCGATCACATACTCATCCATTCATTGAAAAAAAATCTAAAATGGAAAGGAACTTTTGCCTGTCTCTGCTTCTCATAGACAGCCATTGGTGCGGGGACCTAAACCGCTCTAGATCGGGCCCTTAGTATATATTGCATGAGCAAACTGAATAATGGAAAGATTATTTGTATCAGATAGATACACAAAACAACATAGACAAAGTTTCACCATTTAGATTAGTAAACTGTGAGTAGTCTTTTTCAAATAGTTGGAAAGCAAATGGATTTAGTTTGACGTTAACCGTTCTCTTCAGCATGCAAACCTTATCCCATATAATATTATTCATTTATAAATTTAAGAATAAAATTCAGATACATTTTAACATTTTAAAAAATTTCTTAAATCCTCATGGCAACAAAGGGAACATACATGGTGCCTTTTCATGCATGCTCGAGGATTAATAAACTAAAATATACTCAATTAAATGTAATTACAATATTGTTATGTAAATGCCTTGGAAAAGTTAATCCTCCCCCTCCCTTCCCCAAATTTTTGGGCAGAGCATTTTTTTTTAATCAGCAAGTTAATTTTTACATTTTGAGATTTTGAATACTTGCAGCCAGGAAAAGGGAAATTCAGTACACTGCTCATACATTTTTATTGAAATAGTTATAGTTTAAATAAATGTAAAATCCTTATTTTTAAAATGTGCCTTTATAAAGTATTTATATTATTTAAAAATACATTATATCTATCTATTCTTCACATATCTGAAACCTGTGAGTCACATATTTAAATATACATCAAATATACATAATAAGAAGAAAGAAATAAAAGAAATCAATTGAGTGATGTTCTCTTGGGTAGTTGAGCACAATAAATTCATATGAAGTATTGACTAAGGAGAATCAGTTACACAATCATTGCCTGTTGCTCTAGCTCATATTTATTGATCTGCCTTAAAATTGACAAATTTAATGAGTGTTGGTTTGTATGGTGACTTTGCTAAAGCAACAGATTTTATGGTCTGTTTTATGAGTGATATATTTGTAATGGACTCCCAGAGCAATGGCATTCTTACCATGTATGTCTCACACTCTTGGTTTGGTTCTGTGAGCCATAGCACTGTGAAGCAGATGGTGGAACTTAATGATGTGATTCAATGTCGCTTTAGCATGGCTTTCTTTGTCTTCTGTTTTATAGTTCTGTGGATCATTAAGCACATGCCCAAGCCGAATATAGGAAAGTATGGGTACATGGCACAGATCCCCAGAACTTATAGTTTAAAATATATGGAGTTTAGATGGAAAATAGTTCCAAAACTATTTAAAATTTCTGTTTCTATTTCTACAGTATTTCGTCAGAAACAGAAAGAGAAGAATATATATGGAAATAGTAACCAACAAGGTAGGTGTTTTTTTCTTTGTTCTATTTTCTATTTGTGGGGAAGTAAATTAAACTAAACTAAAGTAACTGCATGCATTGTTTGGTCACCAATCTGCACAAAAAAAAGCACAATTTCTGTTGGACCTTTGTGGAAACCTGCAGTTAACCCTGAAAAATGTCATAAGTACACATCCAGAATCAGGTCAGGTGTGCTTCAGTCAAGTTTAACTAGTGATGGGCTGCTGTCATATCTTGAACGTCTCACCCTCATTCTTTATATAATTAAAAAATATGTTCAAAATGGATCTT
>WWET01002355.1:199004-225948 GCA_011038615.1 Limnodynastes dumerilii
CCTACATATATTCATCTGTTCTTCACACATTTACTTATTAGTAGAAACACAAGAAGTTTGCCGCACCAGCTCAATAAAACATATGTAGTTGGCAAATATGCAAGGACTAAGGGTGCTGCTCAAATCTAAAAAAAAAACATGGAAATACACATCAAGAAAAAGGTGTCAGTAATAACTGAAACCCTCAAATGAGACTCAATGGGCGCACACCTAATATAGCCTTCAACTGATAATTGTCTGGATAACATGGCTACAAGAGCGTCATATCTCTTTTATACCTATGCGATCTATAACTTTCACACATTGCTGTGTGCATATTAATGTCTAGGGTTTATTATATATGAGAGGCTACTCAATATTTTGCAACACTATACCTTTCCTGTTACATTTGCTACATTGGCTGAATTGTTGCAGAGCTTGATACTAAGTCTCCAAGAACCAGTGGGTCAGCGATGTGTTTGCCTTTATTTATCTCACCCACAACAATTAAGTGGCATGTTTATTTGTTGGTTATGAACCTGCATTACATGGATACAAGTTATATAGGTTCTATTGTTATGTACTGTTTTATGATATCAGGGGATTAATCCATCAGATTTTGTCCAGAGGGGATGTTATACCCATAATTTCATTTATATACAGCATAGGATTGACTATTGACACTGCTTCACTAGACCCGCTGCACATATAGAGATAACCCGCTGCACGTATAGAGATGGGCAATACTATGTTAAACTTCTTATTCAGGATGGCCACTTATCGTATATTGCCTGTATGGGTTTTACCTATTAGACACAAACTGGCTGGTCTATGATATCAGGGCTCCTAACAGCGTACAGACTATACTAATTCCGCCAGGCTTGCAAAAAAGAAAAAAAAAAAAGATTTTTTTTTTTAACTTAAAAAGCGGAAGGTGCGGGGCCCCGGGACCCGCGGGGCCATAGGCAGCCGCCTATATGGTCTATGCCGTGGGCCGCCTCTGGCAATATGGTATCTAATGCCCTAACAGGGCTTACTGACTACACTACCAATGCGCAGTACCAATATACCATCATCTGAGCACAGCCGTCTGATGATTTGTTCCGTGCAGAAATAAGCCCCCCACGTACAAGATACCCATGGGGGCTTGGCATAGGTATATAAATTGTACAGTTAGGGCTTGGCTAAGCCCTTATGTACAATCCAGTATTCTGCATGCTTGGAGATACATGCAGAATACTTAAGGTAGGATCCTGCTGGTGGATCCACCATCTGCATGTAGGTGAGCAGGGGGATGCCCCGCTTTCCTGCATGCAGGGTTGTGTAGCCTACGCAGTGTAAGCTAGCGTACAGAATCTAGCATTAACTCTGGGTCAGGCCCTATGGATCTTGAATGAATAACGTTAGGAGACTTACACTTTCTCATTTCAAATGTTCAAATAACCCTCCAGCTCTGGTTATATTTGATATTATATTTGCTATATAAAGTTAATTTGCAATAATGTAATAACGTATACAGCTATGATAAATGACCTTAATTAAAGACATTTAATGTAGCCTTCAACTGCATCTGAAACACAAGTGTAACATTAGATTCCCTCAAAATTGTATTGAACATTCTGCAAAATCTTTAAAGTATAAATCATAGGATCATAAATATTTGATTGCGCCATCTGTTCATTTGCTTGGCTCATTATACAATGTGTAGAACGTTGTTACAAAGCATGAGGAAAAGAATCCTCAAATCTGTATAGTCTGCATTTCAGTTTACATATTATTATGAAAGCAAATATTGATACAGGTTACCTTACCTTAATAAGCGAGGCCTGATTCAGATCTCTGTGTGACTTTCCGCATGGAAGAGGAGAGTGCGCACCCCTGGAAATACGCTTTGTAGGCAAAGGAAGGCATTTAAAATGATACAGTATGGGCCGGGTTAGGACATTACGTGTGACAATCCATTACATACGACTGTATTTACACAAGGAAAAGTTAAGGTAGGGTTTGGTACTCATGAATCAGGTCTGGATCTGGCTCATTATAACAATAATACACTAAAACAACAGAAGAGGTAATAAAGAAGACCCAGCTACCTCTCTGTATATTGGTAGTATCAGAAAGGATATGCTCCATAAGGAGAAGAGGTAATAATAACAAGAGCCCTGGCCCTCAGTAATTAGTGAAATACACACTATAATCTATTATGGGCTGTTGGAATATATAGCAAGAAAAAGACAAAAAGGGAGCTCAATACTCATTTTATTTATACATTCTAAAATAAATACATAAAAACATAAACAAAACAGGGCATTAAATATAATTATATTTATCGCCTCTTCATTCTTCAGCAAGCATGCATTGAGCTGGCATCTCCCCTGATGAATGGTCTTCTTTGTCCTCAGAGCTCATGTCCCCAGTAGCTCATGCACCAGTTTACAGGCCATAGCTAAGAACTACACTTATAATAAATAAGTTAAAAACAGTCATAAATGTACTCTTTCTAATGATCTATACATCACATGTAATAAAAATAACAAATAACAATATTCATAATCATAATAAATAATAATAATAATAATGGACCGTATTCACGTGGAGTTGCGTGCGTATTTTTAGGTACGTTTTAACTGCGCATGCGTAGTAACTTTATTTACGTAAGTTACGTAGAATATACGCACATATGTGTTTTAGGCACAGACATGTGAATTGTACTTGGGGACATACGTACAGAGGGGTGGGGTTTAAATTCGGACCTGAAAATGTACGTGAAAGAGGATGGGGGGAGGCATTTAAGGGCGCGGTTACATAGAATCGCAAGTATGGCATACATATACGCATGTAAGTACACACGGAAAGTTAGAGGTGCTCTATGGAGGCGTAAGTGTACGAGTGCATAGCCATGAGAGGGGAGGGTCATGGGTGTTACCTTGCTACGTTTGTGCATATAATTACATACTTTTTAACAAAGGCATCTCTGAACACAGCCCATTGTGAGCATGCTGCACGGCCATTTTGTTTCTTGTACTTCTTTTGTTTTTTTCTTTTGTTTGTATCAAACATTTTCAGTAATTATACTCCAGTATAGTACAGCATGTGAGATAATGTACAGTAGACTATGAGGTAATGTAGTCTTTTTAGTAGCCATGTAATTCAGTATGATGGGAGATCATAATAAACTATACTGAAAAGAACACATCTTGGAAAATTCCTTTTTAGCAGATGGATAATCAGGAATATTTGCAGCTAGACAATGCTTTAGAGTTTTCAATAGCATCAATGCCATTCACTCATCCTTTATCTGAATGAATGCAATACAGCTTAGAGAAGGACTTTTTTCTATACTCTACTTACTCAATACACAATAACTGCTCAATTTAATGAAAAACAAAAGTATTTCTAGAATCATTCACTACTATTTACATGACTGGAGAATTTGGGCCTGATGCAGACTTAATAATGTTAGGCGATTTACACAAGCAGAGTGCGCAAATCCGGCTTCGTGAGCACATTGTGCATGTGTGTGCCAGATGTTACACATCATAACTCTGATCAAACGTAACTTGTACGTAACCCCGTACAATAGGAGTTACATCCCTACGCATTGCCCAATTTAGGCAGGCTTTTCAATTGTGCAGTATGGCCTGGGCTCTTAAGTACGATAAGGCATTCCACAAGTAACAGTTGAGGTAGGGTTCTGAACACGTAAGACAAATGTTATGTACGTGAGAGGAAAGTGCATTATATTCAAAAGTGCGCAACTTAGGTACGTAAGTGCATATGTAGAACACTCTTTAGTCTGGATCAGGTCCTTTATTTCTATGTCAATGTATGGCAGCTTATAGTGGCTCTCTGGGAAACATTTTACTGGTCTGCAGTAGGATCTCATGCAGCATAAGAACTCTGCAACTGATAAAGGTGGAAATCAATTGTTTATGTTTACACATGGAAGTAATTCACAGACAAAGAATACTTTTACATACCTGTGTGCTTGGTATACAGTGCATTGCAAACACATACTAGACAAATTATAGCACACATTCTTTCCAGGCTACTTGCATTTAATATGTTATCTCTCATAGAGGTATAAGTGTAACACTTGTGTTGTGTTATCTTCAGAAATGTTTACCATGTGACCTAATAGTTCCAAGTTTGTAACACAATCAGAATGTAATGCAACAATTGTAAACACTCTATATTATGCTTGCCATAGGCTAGTGCAATGGGAACAGGAGGTTCAATTACATGGACTCTGCCCACTTTCTGCAATCAGTCATCTTAAGTGCAGCCACATTGTTGGATCAGTTCTAATTGTCTGTCACAATAATTTTCCTGTCTGTTTCTGTCAACCAGGACTTTATATCAGCTTCAGTGACAGTCATTTGGGATGCATTGCTTTATATTTCTCTGCTCAAGAAGAGGGAGCTGCATGAAACTAACATTAGTGCATTAAACATTAAGCCATTACAGTGCCGTCATCTAAAAAGTGCACTAACAGTTCCACTGATAGCTCCAATAATGTTGGAAGACATACCAGAGGCCTTACATTCATATCTGCTATTAAGGCTTTTCCATAATAACACATTGCAATATATCAGTTACTTAAAACATCCAATAATCTCACATCACATTATTGCTGTGAAAACAAGATATGTAACAAACATGTGCTGACATTTCATTTGTGATGTATTTATTTTGCGCTAAGAAGGTTCATGTAGTTTTTTTCTTGTTGTACTTGATAGTGTCCGATAGCAGTATAAACAAATACGTGCAAGAAATAGACACAAACCTTTAGAATATCTGGACTGATACAGGACTGTAATATGAATCAGGTACCACAGGATACTGGCTGAAGTGGTTTACTGTCGTTTATACAGTAGGTGTGGAATTAAGGGGTTACGCACCAATCATCGGTATACGGACCAATAATCCGCACGTGTGACTTAAGGCTGTCTTATGGTGTCCACACGAGATAGGGGAGTTCACACACCACTTCCATGCAGACTGCCTGACCTCTGTGAATGCAGTAAACACACGGAGGTCAGGATCTGATCTATAGTGATTGCGTACAGTATATTCTAGTCTGTTGGGTAGAATACAGTATAGTGTTAAAATAAATTAAAATATTTGCATATTAATGGCCATAAGAGATTTGTGCTTCATTTACTTGTTAATTGCTGCTGATACATCAGTCTAAGCGCCTCCATTCTCCTGCTTATATTCTTAACTGAGCACTGTTTTATTCTCTCCTGCAGAAAATCATCAATTTCTATATACCAGTTTCTCATCCACTCCATATCCTTTTCACTGCATAGACCAAGTCCTCTGTGCACTTTTGTCAAAAAGACGACAATCTTCTCATCACTGCACGTTTTGCATCGTTGAAATATCCAGTCCCACCAGCCTTGCCAAAAATCCTTGCCAATGTTGTCATCAATGTGGGCAACAAGTAAACTTTTGCTTGATTTTCTTTTCAGAGATGAGATATTATCATGGTCTAAGTTATTTCCCAGCAGTCTAGAATAGAAAACCAAAATCAGATACTGCATATAATGAAAATGGACCTTTCACCAGATCCACTATTGTTATATTTTCACTTTACTTTAATACCTATGTATTGTTCCCAGAAAGTTCCATTTATTTAGTGCTATGCATCAATAAGGGACACATTTATCAATCTGTGTAATAAACTAAATTGTACTTTTCAATTGCAGGCAAAAGTAGCTTTTCGGCTGTCCCTATTTCAAATTAGAACCCTTTCACATTTTTTTTTTATGAATGGGTGAGTAGGCAAGTCGCATACTCACCCATTCAGTTTTGGAAACCAGCGCCGCTGCCGGACCAACTTTGGGTTAGGCTGCGGGGGAGAGACTTAGAGTAAAGCTGCAGGAAAGAGAAGGTTCGGGTAATGGAAGGGGAAGGTTAGGGTTAGGGTTTAGGGTAATGGAAGGTGAGGGTTAGGATTAGGGTAAAGGAAGAGGAGGGTTAGGATTAGGGTAAGGGTTGGAGGTTACATTCATACTTACCATTCGCCACTGTTCGCAGAGGCAACCCCACACCATTTTTGGGCTCCCACAATCATCTAAACAGCATAGTAGGGTCTGGCTAAAGTAAATAAACCCTCAAGTTCCTTGTTACCCAGTTAAATTTGTACAGAACACTGGCTGTAATCTTGAACCCATTTTGTTTGCTAGATAAATGGCAGTGGTTTAAACAAGTGCCACTAAGCCCTGTGGTCACAAGAAAACAGTGGTAAGAAGGTTTATGATGATGACATACATACTTACACTATATGTTGTAAACTTGTATTGAGTAACAATTTGTCTGAAAATTGTTCAACAGCTTTGTAACTGATATTGTTTCCTTCCAGCCTATAATAAAGAGAGGTTGACATAAGCCTGTTACACATAGTTACATAATCATGTTTTGAAAGGCTGTCCATATAGGTTACAATCCCACCATTTAATCCTATTGAAATGTCTTTTATGGACCAGATTTAAAATCGCAAAATATGGGCTTTTTCCACACTTTAGACTGGATCCACACCTCCGTGCGTTAGGCTACTTATGCATGTCTGCTGTGGCTGGCAATCATTCTGGTAGCATACACTGTCTGACACAGCCAGTTCAATGGATGCTATAGGATTTCTTGCTTCATACAGATATAGACTCCCAAGGCAGTGTTAATGGTTTAAGGGATTGGGTGAAAGGATAGTCTTAGATAAATTTGTTAGTATTGAAGATGGGGTGAATATGGAAGGCCAAACTTTTCCTATCAGTCCTGATGAGGTATATTGCTCCATCTATTGGGAAGAAGCCTGGTATGTCAGCGGAAACAGGATAGTTTGAACTTAGAGCTGATATTGTGGTAAAATGACCATGTAAAGTCTGGCCAGTAAAGCCATGTTACCCTTGTAATGCATTACTAGGAAATGGGCCGTTACTGTATGTCTTTATCAACCATACATTTAGTTTCCATTTTTACCAGTACTGCACCAACTAAAGATGGTCTTGAAAAATAAGAAAATATACAAAAATCTAAACTGCTGCTAAATTGGGAAAAATCATGAGACTGAGTTTTAGGCCTCCCCAAAATAATTTAATGCATTGTGTCTGGAGGGTCATTACTACTGAGATAAGTGTATGGTTAGACAGCTTTGAGCACTCCAGCACACATTCTGGGAAATACATAATATGAGAAAAAGATTAAGTCAATGATCTCCAAGACTAAATAACTACATGTTTAAACAGCATAAGTAAGAGTGGATATAGGGGTCATTGCTTTGATATGTCACTGTACTGATGTTACAGATTTGTATGTCAGCCCACCTAGGCAAGTCAGTTTACTTATAGCCAAAATGGTGGTTGGCTCATTGGCTGCAGATTTCAATTAGTTTCAGTGTTTATATAACCACATGTCACATGATGCAGTAAGCAGAGGTGTAAAATCCCCCCTCCACAGATACGCTGAGAGATAATATCTTGTGTCTTTGGAATTGGCTGCCACATTTTGTATTCTTAAGAAACTATTTACAGGTAACAATTTGTAAAAGGACAGCTAAGGAAATCTGCATCATATTTAAAACATGCTTAAATTGTTATATAAAGATAAAGACAATAGACTGGATCAAGAATTGCATACAACACTTATGTACTTATGCATTCAGAATGCGCAAGTACTCAGTGCATGCCTTTTGCGCAGGTGAAACATGGTGGAACGCATTATGAATGATTCTGAATTACGCAAAGTAACCCATTCCAACATTAATACCCCTTTCACATGGCCGCTCCGGCCATATCCCAGGTCTGCAAACCCGGGATATTGCTGTGTCCGCAGATGATCCCAGGGTCACAGACCCTGTTTCACATTGCAGGGCAGACCCAGGAAATTCAGGGCCCCAGGTCAGCCCTGTCAGTAGTGTGAGTCATCATACTGTGTAATTTGTTTACTGTTGCTCTGGCAACACTTGTTGTCAGGGCAATAGTAAACAAATGACACCAAAGAAGTAGTTTCTGTGCTACCCAGGTTGAAAAACCCGGGTAGCGCCTTTCACACTGTACCCCTACCCGGGTTGGACCCGGGAATAACCCTTCTTTTTTCGCGGGTCATTCGACCTGGGTAGAGGCACCTGGACCTTTTCACACTGAGCCTTTACCCTGGTTTTTTGCGGCTTGCCCAGACAAAAACCCGGGTTTTTAGGGCGAAAGGAGTATTAGTCTTGGTGACCCGCCATGTGTACAATGTCTATGCATGGTGGGTGAGGGGAGGTATTCAAACCATACAGTAAGGACTTGACAAAGCTCTTACGTACAATCCTCAATTAGAAACAAAGGGGTGTGCGCGTAAAAGTTATGGCGGGGTTCAGGGCACAAAAGCTGTGTACATATGACAGAAGTGCAAGGAGAGTGCACTACTATCACACGTGCAGAATTTAGAATATGTAAGACTCTGCTGCAGAGACTTAAACGCATTGGGCCAAATCCAGACCTACGTTTCCATTACGTTTCACCGCGTAACGTATTTACGCTAGCGTATTTTCTAGGCACTCCCCTCGCTCGTACGTACTTTTGCTGTTTTACGCTTATCAAACCCTACCTTAACCTTTCAAAGCGTAACTACTGACGTACGTAAAGGCCTTGCGTATGTAAGTGTCTAAGCACGGCCATACTGTACGATTTAAATGCCTCACCCCGCCTTCGAAGCGTAATTACGGGTGTCGTATGGATGTCACGCCCCTTCGCTCGTAGTTACACTGTTGATTAGGATTGCTCAGGATTGGTACGTACGTTCAGAGTTACGTGGCGTATGCAGTATTTTATGCAGTATTGCTGCTTTAAACATTATAGTAAATAAAATAATTCTCACATACCCAGACTTAAGCATATTTACTTTTGATCTTTTAATAAACCACCATCAAAGAGCAAACCGACAGCCAGTAAAATACATGTTTGCACATAATCTCCATATTACCTTTATTCCTGTTCACAGAAGAATAATGAAAATGCTTAGTAAAACAATAGGTTAAATTGAATGAGTGTTTTGCAGCATGCTATCCATATAAACCAGGTTGGATAACAAATGTTATTATTATGCAGGAAGCATTCTGGTGAATGGACTTCTTTAAAGAAAGATGTTGCAAGTCTTTTTCATCAATAATGTATGTATATGTTCCACACCAATATCTCTATTGTAGTGCATGAATGATCTGCATAAAATCCACATAAAGTGTGAAGGGAGAATATTCAGAAATCACCTGTTTAGCATGCAGAAGCACGTTTTAAACACAGGCCGGCGTTATACATAGACGTAGGGAATGTTTTATTCATTGTACATCTTCAGAGGTTGCCTTGATCTGATTTTAAACACACTGCAGACAATATTCAGCAACTTAAATAGGCTACTGAAAGTCAAGGTTTGCTAAGCAATCCTAATCAAGACTATGTTCTCCTACTTACCATAATTCTTTCAAAGAGTGATTGTGTGGGAGACATTTATAAAGCTCTAAAAATTCTTCATCTTCTAACTGTGTCCAGCCAAGGCTATAAAATAAGGTAAATGCCATGGTTAGTGCTGCCACATAACAAATAAAAAAATTTTTCTGGTTTATATTGTATAATTATATAATTACTAAGAAGAGCAAATACAAATGGTAAGGACTCTAACAACACCGAGAGTGAATTATAACCTCAGTCAATGAACTAGCAAACAACCTCCAATCCTTTAAATGCTCCCTCAAAACCCACTTCTTCAGGCTAGCCTACCCTTCCTCCACCTACACTTACCTACCCTCCCCATCTACATCCCTGTGTCTCCTGTTTGTTTACCCCTCCCACTTAGCATGTTAGCTCTTATGAGCAGGACCCTCCTCCCTCCTGTAATCACCCCTATAACTTGTCCTTATTAATCTCCACCTTCTCTACTGTCTATCTCTCCCCTTATTTATCTGCTCCTACACTCATATCCCACTTCTTATTTTCCATACTTACTGTTCTGCTATTATTGTTCTGTACTTTTTTTTGCATTGAACTTCTATTGTATTCCTTATTTTTATGAATTTGTACCCTGTCTGTTAATTATTGTACTGTATATGTAATTATTCTTTTTCTATTGCCTCTATATAGTGCTGTGGTTACCATGTTGTGCCTTATAAATAAACAATGATAATAATAATAATAATAAATAGCCAAAATCCAATGACATTGAAACCAAAGTGAACTCTACAATGATGTTGAATCATGTGGCTCATTACCTAAACAAGTAATAAAATAATATAAAATGCTTTATTTTATGTATATTGGTAGCTGGAAAACATATTCAAACGCCAAAATGTGTAGTGTATATTTTATTATGTTCATAATACATTTTAACACATGTTGAATTTATTCTAAACAGATGTTATTATGAGTTGGGTCAGGCCACCATTGGGCCGTATTCAGAGATCCGTTTTCCCGGCCAGTTCCGTGCGTATTTTTAGGTTTGTTTCAATTGCGCATGCGAAGTAACTTTATTTACGCAACTGACATCGATGACACGCGCGGAAGTGGCTTACAGACGGACCTGTGAATCACACAAGGAAACATCCATCCGGATATGCGACAGAAAAATACGCACGGGATAATTTAAATAAAAATGAGCCGGGGGGCATTTAAATAAAGAAAAGTGAGCGCGATTAACAAGACACGCACAGATGGAGGACATATACGCACGGAAATCCACACGGAAAGTTAAAGGTGGTCTATGGAGGTGTAAGTTTCCGAGAGCACGGATTAGCAAGGGGAGTGACTGGGGTTTTGGTGGGTCTTCCTTGCTCCATCCGTGCGTATATTTGCAGACCGATCTAAACTCGGATCTCTGAATATGGCCCTAAATGCTTAAAGCTTTAAAAATATGAAAATCTATAATGAATCTTTTTTTCTTGGAAACATGTCAACATTCCTTTTAGCAAGTGGAATATATTAAAATAAAGCAATTATCCATATTAAACCATTAACAGTGAGTATGTTATATATTCTGCTAACTGTAATTAAAATATAGGAATGCTGGTATGTAGATGGTTGTATATTTGCAGATAGTCAAAGTAAAAGTTGGACCAGTCATGGGTTTAATAAAATAAAGCAAGAGTACTGTAAGCAGATTCCGGAAAGTATATGTTAATGAGAATTATTTATGAAAAATGATTTATGAAAAATGACTCCCTTTTGTAATTCTTAGGTATTTCTTAGTCATTTGGAAAACCATTTTTTTCATATGGTGTCCATTCGAATTAAAAGCAAAATAAAGATTAGTTTTTTTTCTGTAAAAAAAAAGGACATTCAACATCAATTTAAGTTTCACAGTTAACCTCCATATTATTCAAGGTATAATAGTCAAATGTCCATGATAAGAAAATAGGTGATTTGCCCACTCTACATGTTGTATAATGAAAGATAAATAACTAGCATATAATAAAAGTGGGTAATTAAAGTTTGTCATTATTAGTAGGTCGAATAGACTCTTTCAATGTATGTGCGATCATATCCCTGATCTGAAGATTTGGAGAAATCCACTAACAGTGGGACAGTAGAGCAAGTTGTGCTGTAATTTTTACATATAATATAAATTTACTAAGTGGTGCCACTGAGATAAACCCAATCCATATATCAAAATAGTCTCTGAAGTCAAGATGGGTCACAATGTGTTCAAGCAATTAGTACAGATTCATACAGCTATGAGGAGGGAACGCCTGAATTTCCTTGGTAGCTATGCAACTCTAATAACTGCTGTCAAATCTGCCTACAACAGCCTTAAAAACATAAACCACTATTTACAAATGGACCAAAAGCACTCAACATTTTGTGTCACATTGCTCTTATAATTTAATATTGCCACCATTGCAATATACCTGAGCTAAAGACTTACAAAGCCTTGAGGTACTAATGAACTGTAACAAAAGCCAAGAAATACTGGAATGTGTCCTTCTAGATTTAAGCCATAATGTGTATTTGTAAAATAGTGGGAGAACGAGAGGATGCATATGCCTGTAATAAACAGTATATCATATATGGTGCATTTCAGATATTTATTTTTAGACGTGAGAAAAATAATGTGCATGAGATTAAAACATGAGGAAAATTGTTTGCAGCGACATTTGTACAGAGGCCATGTCACCATAGAAACGCAGTGGTTAAAGAATGGGATAAAAATACCTTTGAAAGACATTTACTGTCTTGTACAATTTACAATCCAGTTTTATTTTAAAGCATATAAAATAAACAATAAAACCCTAATTAACAATACCAGCACAAGAACAAGAACACAAATTATATATAATAACGACATAAGTGTATTTAGCAGATACACACTAAAAGGTATTTAATAAAATTAAAGGTAACCCGTAGCAACAACTGAGTTTCCTCTTTTTTTTTTGCACTGCAATAAAAAAAATGACAGCTATAAGTTGATTGGTTGCCATCGTCAATATTGACCTGTGTAATATTTACAAACGTTTTGTGCCTATTATTTTGGCACTGAAGGAAAACACTATGGTTTTATTGTGGTTAAAGGAACACTGTAATGTATTTGGATGATTGATTTATGAATACATTTAGCACATATCAACATTCCTTCTCCAGCAGGCCTTGCAATACATTGATGAATGTTTTTTTTTTTTTTTAAATAATGGCCTAGAAATAGGATATATTTTTTTTTTTACTTTCATACACGTTTAGAAAATGACATTGACCATAGGAATAGAAGGGTGGCACGTATGACTTAAGGCTGCCTTATGGCAGGGTGACTCACCTAAAGTCCACAAAAGAGAGGGGAATGACAGGGGAGTTCACTCCCTGCTTCCGTGCGGACTACCAGACCTCCGTGCGTACATTGAATACACAGAGGTCAGGATCCGGTCCAGAATTTGTATTTACACACTTGCTAACTTCTTATTTCTTTCCTCTGGGAGAAATAGTTGACAGTTACCAGAAGCCTGAAGTGTCATCAATATCACCCCACCCCCCACAAAGCGCAGCATTGGGAGGCAAGAAGTTCAACCATGATGGTAAATTAAACCATGTCATCAAGCCCTGCCCCCACTGCTGCTCAAAGTTGGCTCCACTGTAGGCCAAATGTGGGAGAGTTGCCCATTCTCCTGGAACATCAGTATGATTTACCAAATATAGCAGTAATGGCAACTTTTACCAATTTTGTAACAATTAAATAACAGACTTTCTAATGTGGGGGCTTGTGTTTAGCTCACACACACTATGGGCCTCATTTACTAAGGTCGATTTTGAGCAGCGATTATGAATTGCTAGACATCGCTGTGATTTTGTAGCGATTTTTTTCCAAAAATCACGGCATTTACTATACCCGGATTTTTGGCAGCGATTCATAATCGCCGTCGATGTTGATCGATTTTAAAATGGACAAATCGCCATGCTTTTCTATTGAAATGCACGGCGCCTGTCTATTTCAAAATCAGCATGCATTTTTCTATCACTTATCCTAGAGCACTCACTAGAGCCCTCTAATGTATATGACATAATATTTTCTATAAAAGGGTGCCCTCTAGCAACAGAACGGTCATTAGTAGCGGGTCCCCGGAAGTGGAAGAAGGAGGATATCGTGGCAAGTGCCAGAAGAGGCCGAAGACCAGCTGCAAGCACCTGACCATCCTCTTTTAGAAAGCTGACAAGTATCTTCATTCAATATTACAAGAAGATCTTCAAAGAAAGAAGAAACTCCAAGCAAATCATCCCAAGACAGATGACTGCTAAACGGTGAGTCACTATTTTACTTTACTATTTTATTACACATTTGAAAAGCAAACTACACTTTTTTTCCCCTTTTTTAACGGTGGCCACCATTAAAGTCTAAATACACAGTAAGGGACAATTTTTAAAAATTTTTTTTACATTTTAATCATGTTTAAAAATGTATTGTTAGGTAATGTAATGTTGTAATGTTTATTGGGGGAAATGGTTTATTTTATTAGGGACCCATTACACATTAGATTGTAGACTTTTATTACTTGTCAGGCTGATGCTTACACCAGTGGCGGAAGTACCGGAGGCAATGGAAGCGCTCGCCTCCGGGCGATAGCCCGGAGGTGGGCACTTCTTCACTCCATTTACAATAAATGGAGTCCATTGCCTCCTGCTCCCTCCTGCCCGGCCAGGGGTTCCCCGAATCCCTCAGAGTCAGAGTCAGAGTCTGTCTCTGACACTGACTTCTGTCAGTAAGGCCCCGCCGCTGCAGAGCTGGCTGCAATACACAGCCGCCCGCAGCTCTATTCACATGACGCCAGCGTGACCTAAGGTCACGCTGACGTCATACATTAGCAGAGCGTGCGCGCGCCGCGGAGGAGCGTTCTAGAAGGCAGCAAGACGGCAAAGGTAAGATGGAGCCGACTCCAAGGGCAGTTGGGGAACGGGGATTTGGAGGGCCGCAGTGCGCACAGAGGCAGCAGCTGAAGCACATATGGGCAAAAAGACTGGACACCAAGAGGAGGCAAAAAGACTGGACACCAAGAGGAGGCAAAAAGACTGGACACCAAGAGGAGGCAAAAAGACTGGACACCAAGAGGAGGCAAAAAGACTGGACACCAAGAGGAGGCAAAAAGACTGGACACCAAGAGGAGGCAAAAAGACTGGACACCAAGAGGAGGCAAAAAGACTGGACACCAAGAGGAGGCAAAAAGACTGGACACCAAGAGGAGGCAAAAAGACTGGACACCAAGAGGGGGCAAAAAGACTGGACACCAAGAGGAGGCAAAAAGACTGGACACCAAGAGGAGGCAAAAAGACTGGACACCAAGAGGAGGCAAAAAGACTGGACACCAAGAGGAGGCAAAAAGACTGGACACCAAGAGGAGGCAAAAAGACTGGACACCAAGAGGAGGCAAAAAGACTGGACACCAAGAGGAGGCAAAAAGACTGGACACCAAGAGGAGGCAAAAAGACTGGACACCAAGAGGAGGCAAAAAGACTGGACACCAAGAGGGGGCAAAAAGACTGGACACCAAGAGGAGGCAAAAAGACTGGACACCAAGAGGAGGCAAAAAGACTGGACACCAAGAGGAGGCAAAAAGACTGGACACCAAGAGGAGGCAAAAAGACTGGACACCAAGAGGAGGCAAAAAGACTGGACACCAAGAGGAGGCAAAAAGACTGGACACCAAGAGGAGGCAAAAAGACTGGACACCAAGAGGAGGCAAAAAGACTGGACACCAAGAGGAGGCAAAAAGACTGGACACCAAGAGGGGGCAAAAAGACTGGACACCAAGAGGAGGCAAAAAGACTGGACACCAAGAGGAGGCAAAAAGACTGGACACCAAGAGGAGGCAAAAAGACTGGACACCAAGAGGAGGCAAAAAGACTGGACACCAAGAGGAGGCAAAAAGACTGGACACCAAGAGGAGGCAAAAAGACTGGACACCAAGAGGAGGCAAAAAGACTGGACACCAAGAGGAGGCAAAAAGACTGGACACCAAGAGGAGGCAAAAAGACTGGACACCAAGAGGGGGCAAAAAGACTGGACACCAAGAGGAGGCAAAAAGACTGGACACCAAGAGGAGGCAAAAAGACTGGACACCAAGAGGAGGCAAAAAGACTGGACACCAAGAGGAGGCAAAAAGACTGGACACCAAGAGGAGGCAAAAAGACTGGACACCAAGAGGAGGCAAAAAGACTGGACACCAAGAGGAGGCAAAAAGACTGGACACCAAGAGGAGGCAAAAAGACTGGACACCAAGAGGAGGCAAAAAGACTGGACACCAAGAGGGGGCAAAAAGACTGGACACCAAGAGGAGGCAAAAAGACTGGACACCAAGAGGAGGCAAAAAGACTGGACACCAAGAGGAGGCAAAAAGACTGGACACCAAGAGGAGGCAAAAAGACTGGACACCAAGAGGAGGCAAAAAGACTGGACACCAAGAGGAGGCAAAAAGACTGGACACCAAGAGGAGGCAAAAAGACTGGACACCAAGAGGAGGCAAAAAGACTGGACACCAAGAGGAGGCAAAAAGACTGGACACCAAGAGGGGGCAAAAAGACTGGACACCAAGAGGAGGCAAAAAGACTGGACACCAAGAGGAGGCAAAAAGACTGGACACCAAGAGGAGGCAAAAAGACTGGACACCAAGAGGAGGCAAAAAGACTGGACACCAAGAGGAGGCAAAAAGACTGGACACCAAGAGGAGGCAAAAAGACTGGACACCAAGAGGAGGCAAAAAGACTGGACACCAAGAGGAGGCAAAAAGACTGGACACCAAGAGGAGGCAAAAAGACTGGACACCAAGAGGGGGCAAAAAGACTGGACACCAAGAGGAGGCAAAAAGACTGGACACCAAGAGGAGGCAAAAAGACTGGACACCAAGAGGAGGCAAAAAGACTGGACACCAAGAGGAGGCAAAAAGACTGGACACCAAGAGGAGGCAAAAAGACTGGACACCAAGAGGAGGCAAAAAGACTGGACACCAAGAGGAGGCAAAAAGACTGGACACCAAGAGGAGGCAAAAAGACTGGACACCAAGAGGAGGCAAAAAGACTGGACACCAAGAGGGGGCAAAAAGACTGGACACCAAGAGGAGGCAAAAAGACTGGACACCAAGAGGAGGCAAAAAGACTGGACACCAAGAGGAGGCAAAAAGACTGGACACCAAGAGGAGGCAAAAAGACTGGACACCAAGAGGAGGCAAAAAGACTGGACACCAAGAGGAGGCAAAAAGACTGGACACCAAGAGGAGGCAAAAAGACTGGACACCAAGAGGAGGCAAAAAGACTGGACACCAAGAGGAGGCAAAAAGACTGGACACCAAGAGGGGGCAAAAAGACTGGACACCAAGAGGAGGCAAAAAGACTGGACACCAAGAGGAGGCAAAAAGACTGGACACCAAGAGGAGGCAAAAAGACTGGACACCAAGAGGAGGCAAAAAGACTGGACACCAAGAGGAGGCAAAAAGACTGGACACCAAGAGGAGGCAAAAAGACTGGACACCAAGAGGAGGCAAAAAGACTGGTTTTTGGGGGGGGGCACCATCATTATCTTGTCTCCGGGCGACTGGCAAGAACTTACGCCACTGGCTTACACTACTAAAAGGATTAGCATGGCCACAAACATATAGCCATGCTTTGCCTTATAGTAGTATATGCGTCGGCAGGATAAGTGGTACAATAATGCATCTCATATTTTTTACTTTGTGAAAAACACGTCAACTATGTTGACATGTGTTTTTCTATTAAAGTGTGTGTCATTTTCTATGAAAGCGCCACACACAGGAGGCGCTTTTTTTTTCAGCCCTCACAGAGCGCACTAGAGGCGATTTAGTCATATCGCCTTTAGTGAATCCACCGTTTTATATCTTCTACATTAGAAAAGTCGGGACTGCAAGAGTACAGCGACGTTGGTCGAGTTGATTGTGAAAAAGCCCAAAGTCCTGGGACTTTGGCTTTAGTGAATACGACAATGGGACAAAAGCAGCTAAAGTCCCGGGACTTTGGGCAATTTGGCCAACATTGACCTTAGTAAATGAGGCCCTTTGTCACTTTGACTTTTACATACTGTAACTTTTTGCAGACAGATGTTTGTTTAGTTATTGTTCCAGACAGGAAATTATTTGTATGATTTTGTGTCTGCCACTACTAACAGCACAGCAATTCTAGGAACTGCCATCTATCTATGACTAAGAGCTCCAGGAGTTCTTCCCCATAGCAATAAGCAAGCAAAACATAGGTTTTGTGGTTAATGCTGCAATTTCTGCAACACATGTTCTGTGAAGAATACATCCCAAATACTCACCAAGAATGATAAACAGATAATAAAGTGTTACAGAGTCAATACTGTTATTCTACTAAAGGGGTCACATTGCTCTGTTACTTGAGTAATCAGGGGAAATAATAGCATGGGTGCAAACAGTATAACAAGTACATTCATTTTAATGGTTGCTTATTTCTGTCAGCTGAATATATTGTCTAATAAGTATATGTATAGTGACAGGGCACCACCTAGTGGACAATCAACATGACAATTTATTGTTAGTAATAACAGAATGTTGGGTGTGTTTTGTTACTTACAATCACCAAATTAGGTAGATCAAATCTCCATCCATCTATTGGGGTTGAGACTTAGGTGTATGAAAAGGGGATTTAAGAGCAATGACAATGAGGAACAGCAATATAAAAAATCAGAGAAACATTTTGTTTTTGTTTATATTAATAAAAGTCAGTATCTTATTTCCACAGTCTGGGTGAGGATGGTGGTAGGGGTGTAGGATCAAAAGTCAGTAATTTCCAAAAGAAGGTAGCCAAAGGACCTGATCATACATGGCTTGGAATTAATTCAGCTATTTTACATTGCTAGGCTTCAGGTTTCCTGCTAATATACAAAGTATAGTACAACTATGGCAAACTGCGCTCACTATAGATTATAACTGATTGTGCAGCCATCTGCACAAGCACCAGCATTCCACTGTTCCAAAATGTGTTAAATTATAGGGTCCATTTACCTAAAACCAGTATACATATTATTTTTGGCTTGTATACTCAGTAAAGTAGGGATTTCAAGTGTTCGCTAAGCGGAGTGAACCAAAGTAAATGTGTCAGCATAAGAATAGATATTTGGAAAATGATGTAGGTTTTAAGGTCGTAACTAACCATGGCATCTCACTAGGATCCTGGTCTTCACTAGAGTCCCTGATGGAGGAGTAAGCTGGGCTGCTGGTATCCAGCTGGTTGCAGCCAATAGATACCATTTCTGTATAACGTAAGAGTATCAATATCCACAGATATAAGGGTCAGCACAACAAGTCCCGGGAACAGGGACAGCATTAAAGTAAGGAAACCCACAGCAAAGATGGAAACAGACTGGGGACAAGGCTAGATGGAAAAAGCAAAGGAAGACTGACAAACACAAAATGGAGGCAGGGGCTAGCACTCACTGACTTACAGCGCAAACACATTGAAAGCAAGCGGTAAGAAAGGTAAGTAACGCGCAGAAGGGTAAGCAAAGTTAACAATGCAGGCGGTAAGGGACCAGGTCTGGAACTCAAGGAGTCAGTGAGAGGCAAGGACAAAGGCACTCAGAAATCAACATAATACAATAGAGGCAGAATAAATGTCAGGAGAGCACAGGAGAGCACAGGAGAGCCTAAACTCTATAACAGGCAGAGTGTGGCAACACTGCCAGTTATTGAATAAAGGCTGCCGGCCACTGATAGGTCAGCAGCCATCCAGACATAATCCTATTGGCTAGCATCCTGGCTACTAAGCAACAGGTATGGTATGGCATTCCCATATGGCTAATTTGCATACACTGGGACACTATCAAAAGAGACACTGCCTGAGCACATGATCCAACGGAGCAGCCACTGCTCAATGCAAAGGTAAATGATGGTTGTAACAGTAGTGTAGTATGTTTCCATGCTTTTGCTGTGCACATGCCCAGGTAAGAAGTGCTTACATTGGAGTAGTGTTTAACCTTGCAGTCACTTCGCTAAAGAGAGATGAGTGCTGCATAGACAGAAAGACATATAAGTGACTGACTGGGTCTTGCCCACATCAGTCAAACATGGGTTAAATTATGGAAATTACTGTTGTTAGGGGGGAGGACCAGAGGAGGAGTTTGGTAGGTCATAAAAGGGCATGAAGTTTATGGGTCCTTTCTTTTTAGTTCTTCATTTTCCCTCCCTCCTCAATTCCTTTAGGTTGCATTTACTAACTTTCCTTTTGAGACGGGGCATGTATTTGGCACTAGAGGTGGGGCTGTCAACAATTTGTTTGGTGCAGGGGGAAATGTGGGGGAATGGGCACACCTTCCTGTATAAAATCAGGGCGCCTGTTCCATGGCGGGGCCCGATCTGACCTAAAGCCGAGGTGTGCACTTTGAAGGTTATGATGTCCTGGGGGAGGGTGTTTGGGTTCAGAAAGGTTGTGGGGACACATTTGACAATGGCGATTGTCCATTTTATGATTCCTAAACTTAACACCCCTGCTATCAGTGCCACCTATCTCTATAGTCTGAACAATTCTAATCAATTCTCATCAGAATTCTAATTCCTTTCAATAAATCTATGTCCCCATTTCAAACCCATGTCAGTTGTCCATGTCTTTATTTTGGTGTGGATGTTGGGTTGGTGTGGGTAAAGTATGGAAATGTTGCTTATGCTTTGCACTGATAGTCTAGGTAAATCAGCAGGCAGCTGGAAACATGTTCTAATGTGGTCTGGGTTTGAGACATCCTTGCAGATTAGTGTTCTGTATGAATGCCTATTCACACAGAAACTTAAGGCAAATTTATGGACTCATAAGTGTCCTAAAGTGAGAGGGGTGACATGGGAGTGCTCTTCCTTCTTATGTGCGGACTAGGCATTCTGTATGTGCAGAGGCCTGGATCCGGTCCAAGAAGGATATTGAAGATTTTCACTATAAATAACAGTAGACTAATCCTGAACTTGTGTCTGCGTTTGGATCATGGGACCATATTTACATTTAAGAGTGAGTTAGATGGAGCTGCATCCGCACCTAGCTCATCCGTGCAGCTCCACAACCCACCCCTATTTTTAGGAATCTAATGGCACTTAAGAGCGCAATACAGCTACCTTAAGTCCTACTCAAGAAGGAAAATACATACAGAGGTTCCCTTGCCTGGCCCCTCAGAGCTCCTTACCATACCTTCCCCCATCCACTTTTCCCAGAGGTAAAACCGGAGGTGTGAATCAAGCCCATTAATGAGCTAGATCCAGACTTAGATCCAGTGCTTGAAATTAGTTGCTCTTGGGCTAAACCATGTTGATTGCAGGGGAGTCATATTTCATCTGTTGCAAACAGTATTAGAGTTGAGAGGTGATGTTTCCTATCCCAAGTCTAAATAACAGTGTGATAGTAATGCTGGTCAATCTGTGTGCAGTAAGCAATTCAAAGATATATCCCTGCATGCAAGCAATTCAAAGATACATCTCTGCATGCAAAGTATACAATTATCTTGACTCCCCCCTGCAATCAACATGGTTTAGCCCAGGAGTAACTAATTTCGAGCACTTACTTAAGTCTGGATCTAGCAGAGAAGATGAAAGGGGGTTAAAAAAATATTTTCAACAAAATCACACACTATAGTAGATAAGCATCTGTTCCAGTGTCAATAGTAACAGGACATGAATGCATTGTTGGTGTGATATTGGAGTCACACAAAAAGTTATAATAAATATTTATTGTAAGCTATATTTGATTTATTTTCGGTTCCTATTTTGAGGGTTTTTGACTGTTGCCTAACTTCCATATCTCGCTGAATGATAGAAAGAAAAACACAAGCTATTCATTTTAAAATCTGTTCAAAACACCCAGTAGTTCTAACCGAGATGAGAGCAACACCAAAAACTTGCTCCACACCTGCAGCACTATATTCACTTGAAGGGAGAAGCAAGGGGGGAAGTAATTTTAACTTAAGTATAATTGGCCAGATTTAGACTTGTGGCATGCGTAAATCTGGCTGTGGGAACAAAAACGGCAGTACGTAACTTGTCTGGAATTCCATACGATAGGACGTGTCATCCCTATGCAAGGTGATTATATGCATTGTGGGTGGGGGGAGGCAATTAAATTATACAGTATGGGCTGGGTTATTGTACAGTATGGGCTGGGTTAGGCACGAACGACAGCGTATTACGTATGCACAGGAAAAGTTAACGTAGAATTCGGAATGCGAAGTGAGAGGTGAGTGCCAGGGGGAGTGCATTATCCTTAGTAGTGCGTAACTTACTGCGTAAAGCGACCTTAAGTCTGGGTCAGGCCCAATATTTGTATCTCAATTAAAATAATGTTTTACATAAAAGCTTTTTAGTGTTTTATTGATATTGACAACACGAAAGTTTTTTCTCTACGTGCAAAATTCATTTATGCTACTTTCTTTCGTGGTTGCCAATTTGGACCAGCCCCTCAATGATAACTATATAAAAAAGCATATATGTTTATCTGCTTTTTGAGGGCAGTTTTGTTGTTGTTGTATTTAAAATAAAACATAAGAGGGATAAATATGCAGAGAATTTCATGTGCTAGCCTAAACAAAAAAAATGTATTTGGCAAACTGACATAAATTAATACCTGCCCCCAATATGCACTGACTGTGGCCATTAATAACCCTTTAACTCCCTCCATTGATAAGGCTGTAATTTGTAATCGGAGGATTTAGCAGGATATAGTGATGGAGCAGACCTCGCGACACCAGAGAGCAGGATACAGAGTGGAGCAAACAGTGGAGGGTAAGCGGATGAGAGACACAGCTTAAAAAAGACAGACAAGCAGAGAGGGGGAGAGGCAAAGGAGGAACACATACAGGAACTGGCAAATCACATGTATTACTTACTGTAGCTGTATGAACACCGCATAAGCTATGAGAATGTTTCCATAAAAAAGGCATTATTTATGAGTTAACACTAATGTTCCATGCAAAAACTCATCAACACCCTTTCCAGCTTCCCCATTGTAATCCTGATATGCACTACAACATGCTTAATAAAAGGCATTGTTGTATCAGATGACACAGTATGAGACTATATAACTACTTTTTGCATATCACTTTTATTGTTTATGTCCTTTAAAAATGTTTGTCTATAATACTTGTAATAATTGTCATGCCATATCAAAGATAGATCATGTACCTTCTCATTGGTATCTTGTTAACCAATCTCCTCTGTAGATGCAAAGTTTAAATCATACTTGCCAAGCATAGAAGGTTCAAGCAGACCCATAATAAAAAATTCAGTCTAGGTAAAACACAGAGTAATTCAACCCACATCCTGTTCTTAATTTTCAATTTCATTATAATTATAATTTTTGCACTTTCATCTCTCACTCACAATAAATATTATTGTGTAAAGCTCGGAGTATTAAAAGAGTTGAAATTAGATTTCAGCATTGTCCTGGTTAAATAGTTGTTGTACCTACTTTGTATGCATTAACAAGTTCCTCAAAATATCCCAGTCAATGGCTGAGAGCTCGAGTATAAGCCGAGTTTTTCAGCACATTTTTTGTGGTGAAAAAGCCCCCCTCGGCTTATACTCGAGTGCTAAAAAAAAATAAAAAATAAATCCTACATTTAACTTACCTTTGCGGTCCCTCCGGCGGTCCCTGCGTCTGGCTCTCTATATGGAGGCTGGCATTATGGGCAGATATGGAGGCTGGCATTATGGGCAGATATGGAGGCTGGCATTATGGGCAGATATGGAGGCTGGCATTATGGGCAGATATGGAGGCTGGCATTATGGGCAGATATGGAGGCTGGCATTATGGGCAGATATGGAGGCTGGCATTATGGGCAGATATGGAGGCTGGCATTATGGGCAGATATGGAGGCTGGCATTATGGGCAGATATGGAGGCTGGCATTATGGGCAGATATGGAGGCTGGCATTATGGGCAGATATGGAGGCTGGCATTATGGGCAGATATGGAGGCTGGCATTATGGGCAGATATGGAGGCTGGCATTATGGGCAGATATGGAGGCTGGCATTATGGGCAGATATGGAGGCTGGCATTATGGGCAGATATGGAGGCTGGCATTATGGGCAGATATGGAGGCTGGCATTATGGGCAGATATGGAGGCTGGCATTATGGGCAGATATGGAGGCTGGCATTATGGGCAGATATGGAGGCTGGCATTATGGGCAGATATGGAGGCTGGCATTATGGGCAGATATGGAGGCTGGCATTATGGGCAGATATGGAGGCTGGCATTATGGGCAGATATGGAGGCTGGCATTATGGGCAGATATGGAGGCTGGCATTATGGGCAGATATGGAGGCTGGCATTATGGGCAGATATGGAGGCTGGCATTATGGGCAGATATGGAGGCTGGCATTATGGGCAGATATGGAGGCTGGCATTATGGGCAGATATGGAGGCTGGCATTATGGGCAGATATGGAGGCTGGCATTATGGGCAGATATGGAGGCTGGCATTATGGGCAGATATGGAGGCTGGCATTATGGGCAGATATGGAGGCTGGCATTATGGGCAGATATGGAGGCTGGCATTATGGGCAGATATGGAGGCTGGCATTATGGGCAGATATGGAGGCTGGCATTATGGGCAGATATGGAGGCTGGCATTATGGGCAGATATGGAGGCTGGCATTATGGGCAGATATGGAGGCTGGCATTATGGGCAGATATGGAGGCTGGCATTATGGGCAGATATGGAGGCTGGCATTATGGGCAGATATGGAGGCTGGCATTATGGGCAGATATGGAGGCTGGCATTATGGGCAGATATGGAGGCAGACATTAAGGGGCAGATATGGTGGCAGGCATTAAGGGGCAACTATGAGGTACGTCCAATGTTTCAGCCAGGCTGGGAAGGGGCAGAGACTGGCAGGACACACATAGTGGGGGAGACTGACTGGCAGGACACACTGAGGGGGCACACTGGATACTGGGTGCTGGAAACACATGATGATACAATTAATGACATTTTATTGGTATCTATTTTGATTTTGAAATTTGCCAGTAGGTGCTGCATTTCCCACCCTAGGCTTATACTCGAGTCAATAAGTTTTCCCAGGTTTTTGTGTCAAAATTAGGTGCCTCGGCTTATATTCGGGTCGGCTTATACTCGAGTATATACGGTAAATTCCAATGTAGCAGTCTACTGTTTTTACAATTATGCTTTAGACCAGTAAACCTGTTGATAAATGAATTAATATTGTTTTTGTTTTTAAAACTTTGCAATAAATAATGTTCAAAATGGAGGCCTAATGGAGGTTAATATAGCTTCAGTTATAAAGGCATTTATGGTCATTTGTGGTATAATTTTTAGGAGACAATTTATTAATTTAGTAAAGAAATTTTCTATAAAACTTATATTAGACATTATTTTTTTGTCTTCCTTTTACTAAATTTAAATGTTTCCAAGTAAGAAATGTAATTGAGGTATGCTGGAAAATAATATTTATAGAAGAGAACCTACCCTAAGCAATTCATCTTGCAGTCTGGTAACATCAATACACTGGCAATGATTTTTATTGCTTCTATATCCAAGTTGTTTTCACCAAGCCTAAAATGTAAAAAAAAAAATTAAATAAAAAGTTTTTATATAATAATGTTGTTATTTTTGCCAGTTGTTCATTTTCCATGTAATAATTCTTTCCCTGTAACAATCATCTGTATTAAATATTATATTGTGTCTAAATTGTATAAATCAAATGACATACTGCTCTCTGTATAATTCCAGCCTCAATATGTGCCATGTTTAGACCTTTTAACGTTTGCAAACATACGCATGATATGTGTGTAAGTTGGCATTTTTTAGCGATCTGCTCCTAACCATGGCAGATGCTACACATCGGATCTCACTATGTACGGACAGGGCCAGATTTACAATGGGGCTCATGGAACTACAGTCCCAAGCCTCCATCTGAAAATAGGCCCCCACCACACTGCAGTGCATAAGGATGAATGTCAGGAACTGACATCCTCCTCCAAAGCATACTATATAGTGAGGGCCCTTGATAATTTTCAGCCCCAGGTCCACATGGCCCTCAATTCGGCCCTGTGTACGGTGTTGATTTCCACACGTGCACAACTACGCACAAGAGAGCGTGACTATACTCCGTAAGTGGGAGAATACGTAATGTGGGTGGGGGGGAGGCATTTAAATTTTACAATATTGGCTGGGTTAGGCCACATGTATGTTCTCTAAGTCTGCACAACGAAGTGCATGGAGAAGTTAAGGTAGGGCTATGGCAAGCAGAAGACATATATTCCGTCTGTCAGAGGGGAGTGTCATGGGAGTGCACTTGTTAAGTGCTGACTTTTGACATTCCGTGCTTTCTAGAAGCACTCTTAAGTCTGAATCAGGTCCTATAGCTCCAGCACATAACAAAATAATCATTTCATAACAATGTTGCCAGCAGTACAAAACAACAATCGGTTCAAAATCTGGCTCCTGTGGAGCTCACTGGTCTACACTGAACATTGTCATGTTTATGGAGCCATCTTGTGAAGACTGAATGAAACAACCATTAATTGGTGGTTATACAGTGATTATAAGTGGATGGTCAGTTAGCAACAAAACTCAGGTTAACCATGAGTTTAAGTAATAAGAGAACATGGGCTACAATTTTATTCAAAGGTAAGAAATGGGTGCAAGTGTGTATATGGCAGAGGAGCAACCAAGGACCAAAGTGACCACTCTGTAAATTCAGTCAGTTCTCCTGGTATCCCAAGAGAGTAGGCAAATCTCCTGAAAGTCTCGACCTTCTTCCAATCATTACAGCAATTCCCAGTGTTACTAGGAATTGGGCAGGACTTAATAATGTAATTTTCATCATGACATCCCGCCCATCCCCAGGAACACTGTGAATAGCAGTGATGATTGACTGGCTTCTGTTTCTTCTCTCCGGGAGACAGTACAGGAAATCCTGGAGTGTACAGGGGCCATATTGAAGACATCCTAAGTATACATATTCTAACACACATAGGGACTTAGCGACAGGAGGTGCCTTGACGCAGGTGAGCATAGCCCAATATAGAAATATTCTGAACTAAACCTCCTAAACTGACACATAGGGCTCCATTTACTATTTCAATTTTCGAGTGATAATGGGTGTTTTAACACTAAAACTCTCATTATCACTTGAAAATTAACATTTTAAAATTTACTAAAGTGCATTCGCCATGGAAATCTACTGCTTCCATGGCGATGCACAAACACTTCATAAAGATTCGCTGGCCCGTTGATCTTAACGCGTGCCAGCACTAACTACAAGTTACTATCCCTCACTGCCGAAATTCTGATTCAGCAGTGAAGGAAAAAATCCTCAGATGGCGTTAGAGACTTCGGGCCTGATCCAGCGCTACGAAAATTCGCACGACGGGCGAATGCGAACGTACGCTCGTCGTATCAACCTACACGCCCCTAGCACTCCCATAGTAAAGCCCCTGCTTACGACGGCTATACCCTACACTGGGTACGACCGTCGGCCGTACGAAAATTCGCAGA
>WWET01002356.1:49243-62582 GCA_011038615.1 Limnodynastes dumerilii
CTGAAGTTAGGGTAGCCTTCAGCCGGCGTAAGGAAGGGGCCATACGCCCGCACAGGGGGAGTGACAAGGTAAGTGAAAGCCGATACGCTGTGCTTTAGTAAGCACAGCGCATTGGCGTACCTCTGGATCAGGCCCAAGGAGAGGTGCACTGCTATATGAATGGGTCAGAGGCTAGAATAATGGGTACATAGCTTAAACAAGAGGGTCTATAGACTAAGATTGGGATCTTTAAGTTACAAAAAGGGAAGTCTGCGAGATCAAAGTCATAACACAGCTTCAGAACGAGGTTAAGGTTATTAAGCTACAAGAAGTGGTCCATAAGCTAAGAGTTGGGATTCATCGCCTACAAGAAGGGGTCCATAGGCTTAAAGATGGGGTACATAGCTTTCACAGGGCTATCAACATGGCTCAACAAACGCTGTAAACTGAGGCACAATATTAACAACACAAAATATTATCTTTTTTTTTGAAGTTAATTTGCCATTTTATTTCATGACTTGCTAGTACGTCTTATTCCACAGAAAATCTTCATCTCTTCATCTATTCCCCCAATTCAGATCAGACTGCGGGTATTGCAACAATGACTGCGGCTGAAATCATAGTAAACATTTATTTATTAGAATGGTTACAGCAGATGTTTAAACAGTAAAATATTAACACTAATAGACCCATTTGGCTCCACAGCACAAGGTAAATTATTCAATTGTTCAAATACTTCTGAAAAGGCAACGTAATAATGCTGCAAGAAGATAAACTACTGTCTACCTACAGAAAATGCTTCATAAAGATAGACACACCTGGGAATGTATAACTCTGCCCATTTAATTAATATGAGCAATGTCAAAGATCTGCGAGATCCGAGGACGCGATGATGGCATTTTGCATCATCAACGGAGCTGGATAGTACCAAGATTGGGCCAGTTCGGGGGGAACTCGGGTATTTTGAAAACCGCGCATCCTTAGTTTAAGTGACCAGGGGGCTGAACCAGATCAGCCATTCTGCGCATGCGCCGGCCAGATGTTGGCTGGCGTAACTACGGAAACGCCCTATCCAGGATCGGGCGTCTGAAGTATCTGCGTAGTAGGGGGCGTCCCTCGCCGTTACTACGCAAATGTTATTGTAGGTAGGTGGGGGGGGGGGGGTAGTTTAGGGAGGGAGGGGTTTTAGTAAAGACGCTCATTTCCAAGCGTATTTACCCTTGTTTACGCCGGCTGAAGTTAGGGTAGCCTTCGGCCGGCGTAAGGAAGGGTAAATACACTGGGACAGTGGGGAGTGTCGGAAGAAGCACATGCCAATACGCTGTGCTTTACTAAGCGCAGCACATCGGCGTAGGTCTGGATCAGGCGCAGGGACTGGACTACACAGTGGCGTCTTTGGCGAGGTTCAGTAATACAGATATTGGCCCTGATTCAGAGTTTGAAAATAAGAGAGGAAAGTTACTCCTGGACAAAACCATTTTCATTTTAGGGAGAGTCAAATTAATTTTATTCCATGCATTCAGGGAAAATACTTTGCTGTTGCTTATTGCACACAGATACTGACCAGCTCACTATAACACTGTTATTTAGACTTGGGTTGGGAAACATCATCTCTCAATTATGATACTGTTTGCAACCAATAAAATATGACTCCCCTGCAATCACCATGGTTTTGCCCAGGAGTAACTTTCCTCTTATTTTCCCGACACAATGTCCGAGAACGCAGGCGGCCTCTATGGTGGGAGTCCGGTACTGCAAGTCTGACTGTGACAACAAAGCTCAAGTAATTATGGTCATTTGTGGGTGGAGTTTTGGTGTAACTAGGGTGGGGCTTATATTGTTCCCATTCTCCGTGTTGGGAGCTGTGCTTTTGTCTGTATTTATAGTGTTGGACCCAGGGCAGTATTTAGAGTTCACGCCTCTCCTAGGCATAAAATGAATGGCTTCCGCTCCTTCCCAATTTTGATGGCGCCAAAAATTCAGAACATAAAGGAACTGATCTGGAGAAAATAAAAAAAATATGCAGATCAGCAACCGCTCAAACCATGTCCCAATGTGCAGAAATACTTTGAAACTTTCATTTTAAACTCTCATTTAGAGTTGTGTCACACCTGAATGCAAAAATAAATGTATCCTTCACGCCGTTCATCCAAGGTGCACGCCACTGCGTCTCTGGAGGCCAATACGGCCGGTTGTGCACATGTTAAGAGCAGTCAATCACCATACAGCTTCTTTCCTGAATGGTGCTGAGAGCTGCAGTCGTGCCTGGATGGCTGGAAGTGAGGCCAATACGGAGGTGATTGTTCTCCAGCTGATGCAACGTATCTCTGTGTGATTCTGTACTGCGCATGCTCAGAACTGCAGAGCGCGCAGTCACGGGCTATTCAGACCTGACGCAACTCCAGCTGTGGCGGTTTGCATTCTGAGGGGCATGTTGAGGGAGGGAAGGTGGGAGGAACGTAGTCAATGTACAATAAGGAGCGTAGCCCAAGCAAGTGCCCCCGATCCAGAGCCAATCACAGACGTAACAAAGGGCTCTTTACACAGTCTGTCTGCACAGTTTACTTTCTATCTCCTCCCTCCAAGATCTCTCAGATGCAAAAGATAGAGGCTGTATGGGGATGGGGCTTAATGACGCAATTTATGTATATCCATTCATTAAGCCGTGCTCCCTGTCCATTAATACTGTAATTCACAGTGTTCCAGGGAAATCACGTCACTGAGTCTCACCCATCCCTAGTAACACTAGGAGCCAGATTTACTAAGATGCAGGAATGGAAAAGTGGAGATGTTGCCCATAGCAACCAATCAGATTCTAGCTCTCACTTTCCTATTACATACTAAAGAATGTCAGCTAGAATCTGATTGGTTGCTATGGGAAACATCTCCACTTTTCCAAAACCGCAGCTTGGTACATCTGGCCCTAGGAAATACTATAATATTATGAGAGGAAGGGGGGGCCTCTCAAGCGGGACATTTGCCTGCTCTCCGGGATACCGGGAGAACGGCCTGAATTTCCTGAGTCTGCCGGATAATCCGGGAGAGACGACAATCCTGTGTTTACATGAAAACATTTGAACCGGCCCCAGGTCAGGACTAAGTCCAGGGGGTGACCTTCTGCAACCTATTTCAAGATGTGACGCTTCCAGCGCATAACAAAGGATGAGAAATGACGGCCGCTGTATTGTGCCTTGTCACATCATTTATACACACAGGAAGAAAAATTTTTATATTTATGCTTTTATTAAAAAGAAAAAATATTTGCTATTATTTAGTTTACTAACGCATCTACGGCGTGCTGATTGGCGCACACTGCTGTATCGGCCCCCTAGTGGCGTCCTTAGGCCGTTGCGTCCAGTGCCTAATGAGAGATCTGCCACCACACCGCCTCCATCTGACTGGTGACTGACTTATTACAAGATGCAACATTAACCCACAGTATAATGGGGTTAGTCCTTATCATAATTAAGGAGGGTGGGCGCCTTTATCATCGTTATTTCTCCCTAGCATTCGCTTTAATTAAATATGGGTAGCAGCAAGGGGTGAGCCAACTTCATCATATCCGTCTTGTAAATATGCAAAATAATCAATGAGAGTCTCAGGAAAGATTATTCTGCCAGAGATAGAATCAAGGACGTTGGCGGAATGTAATCACACCGGTGACCGCCGCTCCTCGGCGCCTGATATTATTCTGCATTTGTTGATGCGCTGTTGGGCGGAATGTTTGCAATTATTGAGAGGCTGGCGGCACCTTCATACAATAACTCAGATTCAAGTGGTCCTTGTGATTATTGGTTTAATGGAAGGTCAGGAGGACAGAATAACTCAGTCTAAAAGCGATTCAATATACACTGCGAGATGAATAGGAGGATTGTTAGAGCCTGGAAGGTGCTATATCATGTGCATGTACCCAGATTGCAAACACAGGCTGGATGCTGCGGCCTCATTGTCTGCGATTCTCTATGGCTCCAATGACAAATGAAATTAAAGTGTAGAGAAATAATGATGTTTTTCTGTTTTCATTGTCTATTTAGTCCTCCCATCCTTTACCCTCTATTCCTCATCTGTGCCCCCCCCCTCTCTCTATCACTCTCTCTCTGTCTCTCCTTCTCTCTCTCACTCTCTGTCTCTCCTCTCTCACTCTCTGTCTCTCCTTCTCTCTCTCACTCTGTCTCTCCTTCTCTCTCTCTCTCTCTCAGTCTCTCCTCTCACTCTCCTCTCACTCTCTCTCTCTCCTTTTCTCTCTCTCCTTCTCTCTCTCTCTCACTCTCTGTCTCTCCTTCTCTCTCTCTCTCTCTCTCTCTCTCTCTCCATATAGGCAGCACATGCTTACGAGCCTAAGCATGCCCATACTGTACGATTTAAATGACTCATCCCGCCTCCACAGCGTAATTACGGGTGTCATATGGCTGGCACTCCCCTTCATTCGTAGTTACGCTATTGATAATAGCCTGGTACGTACGTTCAGCATTACATGTTGTAACATCTGCCGAGCGCATGCGCAGTACATGCAAAATAGTGTTTTTACATCTCCGGCTAGCGTAAACACGCTAGCGTACTTAGTTCTGGATCTACCGCATTATGATAAACAGCCCCTTTGTGAGGTAAACAAAAAAAGACAATTGTACTTTTTAGACGTTTCTATTTCTCAGAGTAATTATATACATTGCTATAGAACATGTAAAATATTTCAGTTATGTTTAGACCGGGATTAATAGGCAGTGTATAGATTACAATAATATCTGTATTGTATAACAACACATCATATAGTTTATAGAACACTTTACATGTCATTAGCACTCTTCATTATTCATTAACAAACTGGTTGAAGTGCTGCATTATTCACAATTAATTATAATTAATAAAACTACATAGCAGAGATAGAAAAAAGAGTCAGAGGACAGGATCTCAGAGGAGAGAAAAGGGTGTCAGGAGACAGGATCCCAGAGGAGAGGAAAGGGTGTCAAGGGACAGGATCCCAGAGGAGAGGAAAGGGTGTCAAGGGACAGGATCCCAGAGGAGAGGAAAGGGTGTCAAGGGACAGGATCCCAGAGGAGAGGAAAGGGTGTTGGAAAAGAGATGCATAATTTGTAATCACTACAAATACATAATAACAGGAGAAAGGAAATAGAGAGGGGACAGGTTCCCAGAGGAGAGTAGAGGGTGTCAGGGGACATGATCTCAGAATAGAGGAAAGGGAATTAGGGAACAGGATCCCAGAAGAGATGAAAGAATGTGAGGAGATATGTAAGACTGAGGATGCGTTCTTTTTTCAGCATACTTACCCATTCATTGCCTTTTTGAAACCCGGCACAGCACCCTGGTGCACTCGATGGAACACTCGCAGCAAACTTGCCGCACCGGATCAAAGGGGAGTGTAAAAGGGGAGACTTTGGGTTAAGCTGCGGGTAGGGGAGTTTTAGGGTCAGGCTAAAGGTGAGAGTCTTAGGGTCAGGCTCAAAGGAAGGGAGACTTAGGGTTAGGCTGTAGAGAAGGGAGTCTTAGGGTTTATTACAGACAAGAAAATGTTAGCTAGAATCTGAATGACTCCTATGGGCAACATCTCCACTTTTCCTTTCCCGCAGCTTTGTTAATCTGGCTCTTTGTGTCAAGCTGCGGGGAAGGGAGTTTTAGGGTCAGGCTGCAGGGAGGAGAGGGTTAGGGTGAGGATTAGGTGTAGGGTTGGGGTTGTGAGGATTAGGTTTAGGGTTGGGGTTGGATAAATATTCACCTCTCACTGCTGTGGATTCATTGTTAACCCTGACCCCCCCCGCTCTGCAGCCTAACCCTAACCCTCCCCTCTCTGCAGCCTAACCCTAACCCTCCCTTCTCTGCAGGCTAACCCTAACCCTCCCTTCCCCACAGCCTGACCCTAACCCTCCCTTCTCTGCAGACTAACCCTAACCCTCCCTTCCCCACAGCCTGACCCTAACCCTCCCTTCTCCGCAGCCTGACCCTAACCCTGGAGAGGTTATTCACCTTTCCCGTGGTGCAGGTCCTGCAGTAGCGGCGGCGGCGGTGTTTCCGAAAAGGAATAGATGAGTATGCCGATCCATTCTAAAAAATAATTTGTTAAATGGAGGCGTATTCGAAATAGGGACATCCGAAAAGGAACTTTCATATGTCCCTATTTCAGAAATCCCTCATTCTATGCGGAGACTGCAACCGGATTAATAGGTACACAGTGGGCTGTATGTTCTCCGATATGTTCTACTGCGCATGCACAGTAATTCTGTAACATAATCTACGTTACTTGTTGCAGTATTAAAGACCGCGTATACGCAATCTACGTTGCGATGCGGCCGGAGCTCTGCTTGAGGCCCAGTATCCCCTCTCCTGTCCAGCTGCTGGAGGAAATAGCGTGTAGTTGCCGTTGCGGCGGTCTTTATATCCACACTGATACAGTTTGACAGTTTTATCGCATCTGTATCAATGCGAACAGGTTTCTAATAAAGAATATTTGTATATTGGAATGGGAACAATGGGCCTGATACAGAACTACGCTTCCCCGTGATGTTACGCGTGGCGGAGACGTAAATTCGCAGATTTGAACGCACTGCGCATGCGCACCATAGAAAATACTCACATTCACGTCGCGTAATTTTGAACGTATGGGAGATTCACGTATGTCACACGTAAATACTTACGTGTGGGCGTGCCAAATTTACGTTAGTCCAAAATACGTCTGCAATACGTGAAGGAGGCGGGGGGTGGTATTAAAAGTGTACAGTATGGGCGTTCACGTTCACGTAGTCCATACGTCCGTTAGCGGACGTACTCTGTTACGTGTGAAAAAGTTAAGGTAGGGTTTGGGCAGCGTATCTTCATAAAATACGTCCATGCAAGGGGTGTGCCGAGGGGAGTGTAACAAATTTACGCACACAAAAATACGCTCCGCGAATAAACGTACGGCACACGTAGTTCTGGATCTACCCCAATGTCTAATGATCCTATTTCAGCAAGATACTGTACCTGTTCTCAGTGACCCAGATCCAGATCCCGCATGCTTTAGGTGTGTGCAGGAATCTGTAGTTCCCCCCCTTCCACTCCACTCTGTCAGTAGTAAATCTGGACACATACGTGCTACATTAAGTTTTACGACTGTACGGCCGCAGATCTAGTCGTAACGGGGCTTCCTCGCCATTGACATGGCTATTCCTACCTTTTACGGTGGGGATACAACCATCGTAAATGTAGGGTCTGTTCCTTCTGCGTACTTACTATTGTACATAACTTAGTTACGCATCAGTCAGTAAGTAAGCACACGGAACATGTGGCATGCGCATGCGCAGATGTTCCGAGACAGGGGACTTGCGTAAATGACTTGTGTAAGGCGACTGTCGTACTTAGGTCTGGATCTGGGCCAATATCATTAAGCTTAGGCTGCTAGAAGGGGATATTTAGGGTCAGGCTGTGGAGAGGAGACGATTAAGGTTAGGCTGCAGGGCAAGGATGGCAAAGGTTAGGGTTAAGGTTAAGGTTAGGTTGTGGGAAGGGGATTTCTAGGGTTAGGATCATAAAAATAGTACCTGTTAGAGGGCTGTGTGCAGACTACCGGACGTATAACATATATGTCCGGTGTTTAGCGTTTTTTCCTACTCCGCATGCGTAGTATTTTTTACGTTATCTATGCATCTTTTCCTTACGTAGATTGCGTAAATACGGTCCGCATTTATGCAATCTACGTAAGAAAAAAATACGTAGATAGTGTAAAAAATGTACTACGCATTCGCAGTAGGAAAAAACAACATGTTATTTAATTATTGGCACGTGGTCTGTGGAAATACAAATACAGAGCAGCGTAATACACCGGAGAAACTACCAGACTCATACTCTGCGCAGTCCAGCTCAGCCCTGTGTTACTTCCCCTCAATAGTGTAACATGGAGGAGGATTCTGGGATATGAAATATAACATGAAGACAAAGGTGAGTTTCAGAATATTAAAGCAGATACAGGAGAAAAGGGGAGATGGCCTGGAATCCACACCGCGTTCTGAGCTCTAAATGCAGCGACCCCGGGGGGATCCGATAGTGTGCATTCACATTGGAACAACTGCCATTGACTACCTTCATTTTTACGACTCAAGCGCACAAAACGTGACGGAAATCTGAATCTAAGCTGTCTACACCAGGCATGGCAAACTCGCAGCTCCATCTCACACAGGGAGGTCCGACGATCGTGGCCTGATATCAGCCGCCACAGCTGTTACCCAGGACAGTGAATATCAAAGCCCTGTATAACTGCTGCATCGCCGACAGCAGGAAACAGATTCATATTAAACACTTTGGGCTGGATCCAGACCTAGTTAAGTTCTTGAACTTAGTTACTCCTGGGCTAAACCATGTTGATTGCAGGGGAGTCATATTTCATCTGTTGCAAACAGTATTAGAGTTGAGAGGTGATTTTTCCTATCCCAAGTCTAAATAACAGTGTGATAGTAAAGCTGGTTAGTATCTGTGTGCAGTAAGCAATTCAAAGATATATCCCTGCATGCAAAGAATACAATTTACTTGACTCCCCCTGAAATCAACATGGTTTAGCCCAGGAGTAACTAAGTTCAAGCACTTAACTAGGTCTGGATCCAGCCCTTTGTACCCACCGAGTCATACTTCTTCTATGTTCTTTGTCTTTATACTATGTGGAACATATTTATTGAATAGGAGAACAATTGTGTATTATTCCACACAGTTGTATTTATTTTAGCATAAGTGTTGTAATGATTTGGTTTCTTCTGCACTTTATCTGTTTATTATTGATCTGTTCCCTAAACTACTTTTTTTTTAAGCTAAACTTTGTAAACTACATTTCTATTCTACATGGACGATAAAACTTAACCCATTTCATTTTTAAACCCTTCCACAGTCGATGGCTTTTATTGTTATTGATTGAACTGAATTCAATCTCAGTTGATTTTCCATCGCCTAATTAAATGAGTCAGGGCTAGGCACTTATCCGAAATTGTCTTTTCTGCCAGTAATTGTTTCATTGTGTTGCTTTAATTACAGGATGTCAACATCTCAACGTGGTGATTACTCACTGGCCATGATTTGTGACGATTTGCGCAACGTGTTAGTAGATACAGCGGCCGATCTAGAGGTGAATGTACGCCCGATCGCGACGCGTATTGTTGTAATGTTGAAATGATGCGCACGCCCTTGATAACATTCCATACCTAAACTGCATACATTCTGCTTTGCTGTTTGTGTTGTACACAGATGCATAACTATGTATTTTACCTTCAGAACGCAATGTTAAAGGTAGCAAAATGATGCAGGGCCAGATTAACAATGGGGCCAATGGGTCTAAAGCCCCAAGCCTCCATCTGAAAATAGGCCCCCACACACCAGATCACCAGGCCTCCCACTGAGCATGAAATCCAGGGACTGATATCCTCCTCCAAAGCATACTACGTAATGTGATCATTTCCAGCTGCAGGGCCCCGTGGCCCTCAATTGGTCCCTGAAATGATGCCTATACATTATGCCATGTGCTGGTTTTCATATTTTAAAACTTTTTGAAATTCATGACTATGGGTTGGATACAGAATTGCGCAAAACATTAGATTCATGGGGCCATGAATCTATAGAGCTACGTCCGCTAGCGTTTTTATGCTAGCCGGAGACGTAAAAACACTATTTTGTATGTACTGTGCATGCGCTGCAGATGTTACGGCACATAACTCTGAACGTACGTACCAGCCTAGTATCAAGAGCGTAACTACGGTCAAAGGACCGTGCCAGCCATTCGACACCCGTAATTACGCTTCGGAGGCGGGGTGAGGCATTTAAATCGTACAGTATGTGCGTGTTTAGGCGCACAAGTACATGCAGCCATTACGCCCGACAGGAGTTACGCTTTGAAAATTTAAGGTAGGGTTTGGAAAGCGTAAAACGGCAAAAGTACGTTTGAGCGAGGGGAGTGCATAGTAATTACGATAGCGTAAACATGCGTTGACACGTAAAGGGAACGTAAGTCTGGATCCGCCCCATGCATTCTGAATGCATAATTAATCCGTGCAAGCGTTCTGTGCCGGCATACATGTGGTGGGTACACATCAGAACGATTCTGGACTGGGCACAGTAAGTCTCTCCGATGGCAGGGCGTGTGGGGGTGGATGCGGTTGACGATCCGGCCGGCACTATTTCGAAACTGATAAAGGCGCCGACGGAATGGTTGTTCAAAACCATCTGGAAATAGAAAATTGGGATTGGGAACCCATTTCCCCCCCTTCCCAATAGCTACTGGCTGCTGTGTTTGTAGCGAGTATAAGGTTAGGGTTAGTCTGCGGAACATGGAGGGTTAGGGCTGAAGAAGCGGAAGGTTAAGGTTAGGCTGTGGGAAATGGAGGGTTGAAGTTAGGAAAGGGTAAAGGGTAGGGTTAGGTAAAACACTTTCCTTTCGGCGGATGACTCTTTGTGAACCCAGGAGTCGCATCTCCGCCGCTTTCTCAAGTGTGAAACAACACATCAGGGACCTGATTCACACTTAAGAACGCGATAGGTTCCTAAATATACGCAACTAATAGCAAGGAAACTCCCTCGGCAAGCCCCCGGTTTTCAGGTTCGTATATGACTTATGAGAGCCATAGGGCTCCCTTAACTGTAGTTTTGCATTTCAATGCGTAGGGCGTCTATTTAGGAACGCAAGTGCATAACTGCGCCTTCGTTGCATGATTTAAATGTCTCCCTTCACCCATTGTTGCGTATTGCCCTATTTACTTATTCATAGAACGCGGATGCTAATGCGAACCTTGAGACTAGGTGCGCAGTTCATAAGTATGGAATTTACGCACTTAAGTCCAACGTTAAAAGTGTAGAAAACTTACTACACATGCGCAGTCGATCCGTTCTTTAAAATACGCACCTAAAATCCGATGAGCGGAATTTGAGAACTTAACTCCAATGCAAATAGAGGTTAAAAAGTTACCACGCATACGCATTTCATCCGTTCTTAAATATACGCACCTAAAATCGGAAGCCTTCTTAAGTGTGAATCAGGTCCCAGGTGAGGGGAGGTGTTTAAATAGTACAGTATGGGCGTGGTCCAGGGGGGTGGACCCTGTGAGTGGAGTGAACTACCCTCACACGTCAGGAACATAGGATTGCGCTGTCGTAGCTTCGCTTCTGCTGCAGAGGAGCTTACAATCACCGTGAGCACTTAATTCCGGATCCAGCCCTGTATGTTTTACTACCTTTGTGGCGTCACTGAGATATAACCGCCATTTCCGCCATACATAACATTGTAGTAAAAGCAGCTGCATTGTGATTGGCTGCTCGTACTTGCATAATAATTCAGAGCTGCAGTTGCATTTGCAGTCTGAATCGCACCTAAGCATTTAATAAGGTGACTGAGGTTTTATGAAACTCAGGAGGCGTTTGATTTCGCAGAAGAGAACCTGAGCCTTTTAATCTATTTTTTGGGAGCAGGAGGATTCGATGAATTAATGATGTTTGAGACAGATCTTTGCAATGTTTATTTATCCTTAATATCTCGGTGAATTGTTCCTATGCTTTCCTTATTTTTTCATCATCCTGCATTACTGGATACTTAGATGTTGATTCCGTGCAGATGAAAGTATCTATCAGACAGCACATGTGTTTTCTATATCAAAGCTGATGTTCTGTTTTGAAGTGTTTCAGATTTTTACCCTTTTGTCCTTTGATCCCTCTAATCCTGAGGAGTAAATTGTTCTAGAGAGAAGCCTTCTACCCTGCGTTATAAAGGAAGCCCCTTCTCCAGTGTAACGGGGAAATATGTCTTCAACTCAGACACCGCTGAGGACAACGGACCTGATCCAGACTTAATAACGACAGACAATGTAAAAAATGTGAAATGCGTCAGTCAGGCTATGGGAACACGCGCCAGTTGTTACGCATAACTATAATTGTACGTAACTTGTTTCCGTACGATCAGGGATCCGTACAATAGGGCGTGACATCACTACGCATGGATAAATATAGGCATTGTGGGTGGGATTACGTATGACCAGAGATACGCAAGGAAAAGTTAAGGCGGGTTCTGAACACGTAAATCAGCTGAGTGACGTACGTGAGGGGGGAGAGACAGGGGAGGGCGTAATCCTCTGTATTGTGTAACTTAAGTACGCTTGTATACGTAAAACAATCGTATGTCTGGATCAGGCCCATCAGGACTCCATCCTGCCAGACATAGATTTGGGAGATACTGGAATGGGTCCAGAATTCCGTACGTTAGGCTACTAACGCAAACCTCTAGTATTACTAAAGTGCAATAAAAGTAAGTATTGTGAGTGCTAAGGTACACACAATTTTTTTTAAAACAAACAAAAAATGGTGAAAACAACTATCGTGAAGTGAAAAATATATAAACAATCTTCCAACAGTCTTGTGAAAAATATATACAGAAAAAGACAGCTCACTATTCATATAGGTGCAAACTTCCTACTACAGATTTATGGTGTCCGATATGATGAACGGTGAATACTTCATATATTCAGATCAATGCAGAGAAGTCCTTTTCTTGATTAAAAATTGCATGAATACATGGATAATTGATGTCTTTCACTTTTGGTTTTTTGATGTAAACACCACTAAAACTTTCACTTCATTTCCCGATGTACACGACATGTAAAAAAGGAAGATAACTAGCAATGTGTCAAATCCATTGATATACTGGTAGTTTATTAATTAGAGATGAATAAATCAAACATGAAAGGATAAATAAAAGAAATCATAAAATATATAGAGAAATAGTCAATAATAAACACATACATAAACAAGTAAATATGTGACTATATGGGGTTCATATTAACTTGTTTATCTATGTGTGACTTTATGTTTTATGTTTTATTTTAATAGATGTTTTTAAAAAATTACAAATATTTAAATTAATAAAAATATAAATGTTTTATATAACATTAAAGGTCTATTGGCATTAAAACATATATACAAGACGCATAGGCAAGCACCAAACCATATGTAAATCAACTTAAGCGTGGTTGAGCGTTCCCTTATATGTTCCTGTGCATATGTTAGTTTCCACAAGGCACTCCTATTTGTGAATCAGTTCTAACTCTGTTGTCACGCCCACACTGTACCGGTTACACTCTCCGCTAAGAAAATCTAATTTCCGGAAAATGGACATACGAAAGTTCCTTTTCTGATGTCGCTTTTTCGAATACTTACCCATTCAGACTTTTTTTTAATGAATGGGTGAATATGCCGTTCGACATACTTCACCCATTCACTTTCGCAATTTGCGATATCCCTCCGCCATTAGCGATATCCCTCTGTCGCGGACCTGGAACAGGTGAGTAAACTCTCTGTGCGGGGTAGGGAAGGTTAGGGTCAGGCTGCAGGGGAGGGAGGGTTAGGGTCAGGC
>WWET01002356.1:84907-96997 GCA_011038615.1 Limnodynastes dumerilii
GAACCGCTGCTTTCTGAAATGAAGACTGACGGAAATTGCCTGCAGTCTCCATTAAGCCGCCGTACGATGGTCTTTGGAAAAATTGGCACACCTCACTCACTGAAACTACCTAAAACGCAGAAACACACCTTAATGCTGATGACAGGAGGTAACAACATCTTAGGCAACTTCAATAAAATAAATAACAGCAAACCATGTGGTAAGCCATGGTATTGCAAGTTGTGTTTCGGCGTTTGGCTTCAACATAAACGAAGAATTGAATTTAACTGACTGCAAATGAAATAAAACATATATAAAACAGTGGACGGTCTGTCTACAGTAGTGTGGGCGCCAGTCCAGTTGAATTTTATTAATACTTTCTTTTTTATAGCCACAAATTTGATTGACTTGTTTGGCCCTTACATTAAACCAGAGGAAATACATTCTAGAGTTTAATAAATAGTTTGATCCTCCTAACCCCTCTGGTCTGATCAAAGGGCATGGTGTCTTCTGAGAGGAGAACTGAGGATATGAATAAAAGAAGTAATAGACTGTAACAAAGGAGGAGATGACTTAAAAGACTAACTAGCTTTCTACCTGCAATGCCTGTTGCCAGAAACATAATGGTAAAAATGAAGTAATGGGTCACTATTAAGGCAAGATGCAATGGAATGGTGCCTAAACTGATCTTACATGCAGTACTGGGTTCACTTCAGAGGGCCTGCAGAAAATCATAGACAAGGTCATGGGGATGGAGATCTGTGTATCGCAACAAAGGAACAGACGGGAGGCAGCCGCCCCGGCCACACATCACATGAGGGGCATCAGCCCGGGCTGTTCCCACATTGGGAGTCTGCTCTTCTCTTCATGCACAGTAAATCAGCGTCCTCCGTGTATGTAAGGACCGGTCGACTAAAATATACTAGAGCAGAAATAGACCTTAAAATATGCCGATGGCTTAAGGTCTATCTGCATTCCTTCCTATGGTACATGGCCAGGACAATAGGACAGGCAATTACGGCTATTCCGATCTGAACACAACTCTCCGTACAACCACCAGTGGTTAGACGGGTGTGTCGTGAGAGGGATGGGGTGGAGGTACTCAGGGGCGGACTGGCCGTAAGACTTACAGGGAATTTTCCCGGTAGGCCGGTGGCCACTGGAGGTCACTCAGAAGCTCTTTTTTTATTTAAAGAAAACTGGGATATTGACTGTCATAGGTGCTGGTTACTAAATGATGTCTGTATAGAATGGAGATCATTAGAATGTTGTATGTATTGGGTCACTAGGGTTCTATATGTATTGGGTGGTGGTCACTAAGATGCTGTATGTATTGGATGGTGGTCACTAGGATTCTGTATGTATTGGATGGTGGTCACTAGGATTCTGTATGTATTGGGAGGTAGTCACTAGTATGCTGTATGTATTGGGTGGTGGTCACTAGAATGTTGTATGTATTGGGTGGTGGTCACTAGGATGCTGTATGTGTTGTGTGGTGGTCACTAGGATTCTGTATGTATTGGGTGGTGGTCACTACAATGCTGTATGTATTGTGTTGTGGTCACTAGGATGCTTTATGTATTGGGTGGTGGTCACTAGGATGCTTTAGATTTCAGGTTGTGGTCACTTGGGTGGAAATGACTACCTACACTGCACATAGGTCACTATAAATACTATGTAAGTAGATGCTGTATTTAATAACGCTTTTATATAACACTTCTTCATGTACTATATTGTTGATACATAACCCTATATTGTTGATACATAGATTGCTTAAATAACCTACTACTCATGCGTAATAGGTCATATCGGGAATCTCCGCACCTAAGAAGCAGAAGCTTCGTAGGTGTGAATACTGTCCTCCATAACGACAACAACTTCCTAGTGATAACAATGCACTGCACAAGTCTTGGTTGTACTACTGTTTCTTCTAGCAGTGGGGCAGCCCTGAGCCAGGAACATTAAGTCCCAGAGTCACCAGGGGGCGTAACAGGGCGTGAGAAGCAGAAATGTTGTATTCATCACGTTTAATCTATAAAGCTGTTTTATATGGGGATAGATTGCATGGCTGGGCCTCCATTCAAGGTCTGTCTTTAGTTCTGTATGTGATGAGCACTACATAAGCATATTCTTCTCATAGTAACGTCACTCTCTGTTCTTGTTCCAGGATTTCATTACGTGAAGACCTCCTCTAACAGTCCTCTGAACTTCTACACCTGGAACATCTCTTGGATTATGAGAGAAGTGTTTTATTACAATGGCCCCAGACCCAAACACGGTATGTCGCCTGTTTGTCCTCCAGATTTACCATGATTAAGGTGGGATACTTACTATGGACCCGATCTAAGCCTCTGCAAAGGGGAGTGCGAGGGCGAGGGTTTCCAATCTCTAGGGACCTGATTCAGACTTAGAGCACTTTCCACATGCACATAAAGTCATAAAGTCCGCTGGTAAGAGGCCACGTCTCTCACATAAGGTATTTAGGTGACTTCAGTGTCCAAAACCCTGCCTTAACTTTTATGCTCTGCTATACAGAAGCACCTGACCCCGCCCATACTGTAATATTTAAATGCCTCCTCCCCCCACCCACACTGTGTCTAACCGAACGTACGGAGGACTGTCATGATCTAACATATGGAACTCTGAATGTACAGAAGCCAGTTCTGTATGTTCAGAGATCCGATGCGTAACACCTGGTGCGCACAAGCGCAGTATGCTCGCAAAGTGCGACGTAGCTTGCCTCAATCGACTGTTGTTATTAAGTCTGTATCTGGCACTATGATTGGAAGTCTCCTGCTATTTGCGCTTTCAAATGCGCCACGATTTCAGTACAGATCTATAACCACAAGATCCAGACATCTGAACTTATTGTAGTTCCAGCGGGTTTCTGATGTGGACGGGTCTGACTTCTTGTAGGAGGAGACTAATTTCACAGTATACGTGTAAGCGCTGCACGCCATCCTATCTAGAAATCTTAAAGATGGTATAACTGGGATAGAGGGGTAAGCAAAGGGGTGTGGCCTCCTAAGCACTTGCTTGGAAGCCTGGCTCCATCGGGGGCAAGTTATCGGAAACCTTGCGGGCGCTGCGCTCCGAGCACCACGTGATCGGTAGTCTGAGTCCGCTCTTGTATGATTATCACTTAGTTTGCAGCATTGTCATCTTTTTTCGACTCACTGACAAATCGGTCCATTAGCGTTCCCATCCGATAATCAGTTCATTCAGCATTTGTGAACAGTCCGATCAATACTGGTCAATGGGGCTGATCCAGACGTAATAACGACAGGCACGCAGCTTGTGTAACATAGAAACATAGGAAGTGACGGCAGCTAAGAGCCACATGGCCCATCCAGTCTGCCCATTTGTTTATTTAAAACTCTACTGACCCCAGACCCTATTTACCCGCAATTTAGTTTAAGATTTAGGATATCCTTATATTAATCCCAAGCATGTAAATGTGACTGTGGGAACAAACTGCGCATACGTGCAGCAGATGTTACACATCGTAACTGATCATATGAAACTTGTAACTCCATACGATAAGGTGTGACATCCCTATGCAAGCCGAATATACGTATTGTGGGTGGGAGGGAGGCATTTAGATTGTACAGTATGGGCTTGGTTTGGCACTTATGTATGACCAGAGATATGCAAGGAAAAGTTAAGGCAGGTTCCTGAACATGTAAGTCAGCTGAGTTATGTACGTGAGAGGGGAGAGCCTTATCTTTTGTAGTGCGTAACTTAGGTGCGTAGATGAACGTCAAATGACCTGAAGTCTGAATCAGGCCCAATGCTATTAGGACAGTAGGGAAATCACCCCAATTGCTGTGTAGTGTGTGCACAATGCAATGTCCACGGCTATTACAGACACCACCACAAAACATTGCAAATCATAGCATTTTAATCAGACTGTGTACAGCCATCTTCCACAACAAATTGACCTCCATTAATTGGCCATTTAACTTATTTATTTGGGTCAGGAGATATACCGTATGTCCTCCAGGAGCCAGATTTAATAAGCACATAGGGCCTGATTCAGAGGCTGAAAATAAGAACTTAAAGTTACACCTGGGCTAAACCATGTTGATTTCAGGGGAGTCAAATTTCATTTGTTGCAACAGTATTATAGTTAAAAGGTGATGTTTCCCAGCTCAAGTCTAATTAGCAGTTTAAAAGTGAAGCTGATCAGGTATCTGTGTGCAATAAGTAAAAGCAAAGCATTCTCCCTGCATGCATAGAATAACATTAACTTGACTCCCCCTGAAATCAACATGGTTTTGCTCAGGTGTAACTTTAAGTTCTTATTTTCAATCTCTGAATCAGGCCCTTACTGTGTATGTGACTACAGTGTCAGGGAAGTAAAGGTATGCGGAATAGGCGCGGGGCCCCCAAGAGACTTATATGGCCTAAAGCGATGTTAGTGCGATCCAATCGGATCCTTTTATCCAGTCACATGATTCCAAACATAAAAATACTTTCTTTGTCTCAATAAGATCAGGGGGAAGATTTACTAAGCTGCGGGAAAAGGAAAAGTGGAGATGCTGCCCATAGCAACCAACCAGATTCTAGCTCTTACTTTCCTATTACTCTATTCCTAGAGAATGTCATCTAGAATCTGATTGGTTGCTATGGTCAACATCTCCACTTTTCCGAACTCGCAGCTTAGTAAATCTGGCCTCAGGTTGGTTCTATAGTAAGATCCTGTGGCCAGGTTACACAGTCCATTTTTTGTAGTCATTAAAATATTTCTAACAGGTCTAATAGTCTTGTGGCCCAGACTCACATCTGCCATCCCGTGAATCCGGCTGGTGAAGGGTTAGGTCCCATCCCGCACTGTGCCATAGATGCATTTGTACGTGTGGAATGGGCTGCCAGCGGCCAATAATGCACACAACGGCGCCTTTGGATGGCAAGCAGTGTATGGGCACACGGCAGCAAAGTGCAACGCAGATACGTGCCCAAATATGTGGCGCATAAGTAGGATCATACAGTGTAATGCTGACTTTAAGTGGAGGTTAGGGCTATTGCGAGCGCCTCTGTCTGATTGGAGATTTCAGAAAATAATTGCAAATAATATTTTTTATATAAAATCAAAAGCAATATATTTTTTCTTACTGTAGAAATAATGTGACACAGGCACAATACAACGGCAGCGATTTCTGACCCTTTGTACTGGTTTTAAACCATCACATCCTAACACAAGTGTCTGTAATAGGCCGTGGAAGGTCATCCCTGGACTTAGACACGACCTGGGGCTGGTGTAAATGTGTTGATGTAATCAACACTTTGTTACGTCTGTGATCGGCTCTAGATTGGGGACACTTGCTTGGGTCCTGCCCCTTATTGTACATTGACTATGTTCCTCCACTCCTTCCATCTCTCAACACCGGCATCGGATTATTCACCCATTCATTTTCGCAGGTGAGTAACCTCTCCGGGAACTTTTAGTGTTAGGAAGGGAGGGTTAGGGCCATGGAAGGGGAGGGTTAGGTGCAGGCTGCAAAGAGGGGGGTCTTAGGTTAGGCTACAGAGAAAGGAGGGTAGGGTCAGGCTAGGGGGAAGGGAGGTTTAGGGTCTGGCTGCGGGGAGGGGAGGGTTAGGGATAGGGTAATGGAAGGGTAGGGTTAGAGTCAGAATTAATGGAAGGGAGGGTTAGGTTCAGACTGCAGGGAAGGGAGGGTTAGGGTCAGGCTAAGGAGAAGGGAGGGTTAGGGTAATGGAAGGGGAGGGTTAGGGTCAGAATTAGGGATAGGGTTGGGGATAGTTTTTATGCTTACCTATTGGACCAGGGATCGATTGTTATGTCTCATCGTGGCATAAACAATTGATAACCCAGCCAGTTTCGAAACAGGCTGGGAGAAAACAGCCCTATTGAAACAGGGCCATTTTTAGAGGGGACCCACACCCCCCTCACCACGCTCCTCAGAACGCGAGTTGCGTCAGATCTGAATTGGCCGTTACTACACACTTTCAGTTATGAGAGAAAATCACAGAGAGACACATCACATCAGCCGGTGTACACTCATCTGTAGACGGCCCATTGTGTCTGTACTGTGGACAGCGGTAATTCATTTCCTCGGTATCTGGGGTCACTTTATGAAAAATGTTTATGTTCTTCAGGTTCTTCATAAAACGGATTATCACAATATCCTGAGGAGTTTCCCTATTACAAAATAAAAAGTTGAATAAATCATTTCCTTTTCACGTCAGGCCTCGGTGTCACCGGATAATATATTTTACTATATACTCTGCAGAATAATTAGCCACTGAAGACTTGACTTCAATACTTGCTGTTACATTTTATATGTCTGATCCCCATAGTGGTACAGAGTCTGCTGGAAACATTATAAATACCTTCAAGATATTAATCTGTTTATTTCACCGCGTCTCCTTTATCACCGGATTTATGGCGTCGATCCAGAATGGGGCATTTTTACCTCGGTTTATTTATAGTATTTACAATTCACAATTACAGTTTATAACCTCGGCTTTAATAGAATGTTACAACTTGTGAGTAATCAGGTTCATGTTACTGCTTTTGATTTCCTTTAAATAGACTATAAGGAAAGTCATTGCCTCTCGCTCTCAGCTCCTGCGCCCTCTCTGACCAGTCACAGTTTGCAGTCTCTGCTCACAGCCCCACAGGGCTCTCTCATAAGGTGTCAGGTCTGAACGCTCTACTGAGATGTGGTCACAATAGACCTGATTCACACTTGAGAATGAGTTAGGTGTGGACAGATCTGTGCCAAACTCACCCGTCTTGCCCCTAACCCGCGTACCATAGGGCTACCTTATCTTACCATGACCATGTTTCCTTCTTAAGAATGTAACTACGCATGGACAATGGGCCTGATCCAGACCTACGCTCATGTGCGTAGCGTATTTACGCCAGCGTACCTACGATGCACTCCCCTTGGTTGTACTTACTGGTGTCGTCTTACACCCAGCAAACCCCTACCGTAACTTTTCTGATCGTAACTGCGGGCGGCCGTAAGCTCCTTGCGTAGTTATGACGCTTAGCACGCCCCTACTGTACGATTTAAATGCCTTACCCCGCCCTCAACGTGTATTTACGAAAATCGCATGACAGGCACGTAGTTACGAAGGTGGTAAGCTCAAGGTCCATACGCTCACAATTTCTGAGCGGAAGATGAGAGTAACTTCTGCCCCGCACATGTGCAGTAAGTACAAATGGCCGTTTTTACGATTACGACCATCGTAAAAACGAACGCGAGTGTAGATCTAAATCATGCCCAATGCTTCCCCGCCCCGCCCTCCCTGGCTAATCTAAATCCCTCCTCCTCCCACTTCTACCTAAACACTCCCCGAGGAGACATTACACCTCTTTCTAATTAAACTATTGGTACGTAGATTGTGTAAATGACATGCGCAAATCTACGCTCCTAAGAAGCTAAAGCATCATAGGTATGAATATGGCCGGGGATGTGTAAAAGACCTTCATTACTGAAATGTAGAGTTCCTTAGGGTTCATCAATTGAAAACACTCTTTTGATGAGTGTAGGGTTTTTATTTCATCCAAAGCAGTAATCATGTACAGCATAAGAGAAAGATAAATAGGGAAGAACGTACAATGAATACAAAAACATTTTTTTTAATAATATTTTATAAATATTGGCATAGGATTTCATAACAAGTTTTATTACAAAGTATAATTTGTGTATTGTAAAAGAGTAGTTAGGGGTTAGGTAGTTGTTTTTAGAGAGCCGCGAGTAAACTACCTTCACTTACGAGGACTTCCATACGAATGGACTTATGCGTGTTCTATCATTCTAAATTCAGGATCCAATCCATGGGGTCATTTTTCATTCAATAGTGAAAAAAAGAAGAGGAGTTAATCCGTATCTGAAAATAATTTTCTTTCTGCTATTGAGTTTAAGATTAATAAAGTAGGGCCGTATTCACAGATCCGTTTTTTAAAAGTACGCAATTACACGCACGCACGTAGAAAGCCAACACCCACGACACTCCCCTCTCCCGGCCCTGCAATTGTAGACATACGCCTCCATAGACCACCTCTAACTTTACGTGTGTACTTACATGCTTATATGTATGGCGTACGTGCGATTCTATGTAACCGCGCCCTCAAAGACTCATTAAAATGCCTCCCCGTACCCTCTTTCACGTAACTTTTCCAGCACGTATTTCAACCCCGCCCATCCATACGTATGTCCCCAGGTGCGATTCACATGTCCGTGCCTAAAGCAGTTAGGTGCGTATATTTTACGTGACTAACATAAAAAGTTACTACGCATGCGCAGTTAAACGTACCTAAAAATACGCACGCAACTCCACGTGAAAACGGATCTGTGAATACGTCCCGTAGTTTCCAAAATCCCTTCGAGATTTTCTGATATATGGGAAGTTTCTCAAAAAGTTATTTAATATACAAAAACAATCCAAAAATGTCATAAAAGCAAATATTAATATCACATCTAAACTTATAAGGAGCACTCTCTATGAAGCAGTGTACCCACGCCAGGGTGGATGGTATATTGGAAGTCTGTGAAGGAAAACACCTTTCGGAAATCTGGATTCAGTCCTTATATTATTACAACATTTTATAATGGAACAACTCAGCTGCTCATTTGTCATCTCCCTAGCAGCTGATTGGCTGTCCTGAAGCAGAGCTTTGACTCCTGGACAAACAAGCCACCGCAGACAGGGGCAGATTGGCCATAGGACTTACAGGGAATTTTCCCGGTAGGTCGATGACCTTTGGGGACCACCAACAGGCCCTCTTTTTTGTTTCAAGGTAACTAGGATCTTGACAGTAGTAGGTGGTGATCACTAGGATGCTTTCTGAATTAGGTGGTGGTCAATGGGATGTTCACGGTATTGGGTGGTGGTCACTAGGATGCTCTTTATTTAGTGGTGGTCATTAGGATGCTCTCTGTATTGGGTGGTGGTCATTAGGACACTCTCTGTATTGGATGGTGGTCCCTAGGATACTGTATGTATTGGGTGGTGGTCACTAGGATGCTCTGTGTTGGATGGTGGTCACTAGGATGCTCTCTATATTGGGTGGTGATCTCTAGGATGCTCTCTGTATTGGGTGATGATCACTAAGATGCTTTCTGTATTGGGTGATAATCACTAGGATGCTCTCTGTATTGGGTGGTGATCACTAGGATGCTCTCTGTATTGGGTAGTGATCTCTAGGATGCTCTCTGTATTGGATGATGGTCACTAGGATGTTCTATGTATTGGGTGGTGGTCACTGGGATGCTCTCTGTATTGGGTGGTGGTCACTAGGATGCTGTGTGTACTATGTGGTCACTAGGCATCTCTCTGTATCTAATATAAGCTTTTTCTTGTATTTAATTGGCTCTACATAACCACACCCACATTATACACTGCACACAGCATTCTGTTATAAACCCATTAACTTTTTTCAGTCCCACCTGTGGCCTCCTACAGATTCATTTCCACAACCACTTTGTGTTCCCAATCCGCCCCTGCATAATCGCTGAGTAGCAGAGACCTGTGTGTTCCGCAGCGCCCTCTAGTTTCCGGGTCCCTGAGCCACTCCAGACTCAGCGCCCTAGGTAGCTGTCTAGCGGTAGCACCCCTGGTTTTACCAAATGCTGAATGCGTCTGTTTTTTATTTACCCGCCAGTATGGATCAGTCCTCACGTTGGTCGTCAACGCCCCATCGGCGTTTCGTTTTGCAGTACAAAGCGATTTGGTTGCTGCTTCCTCGTTTAAGCAAACAGTCATCAGGAAAAACCCCACCGTTCTCTTTCATTCTAATCATCATCTAATGCCTGAAAGGCTTCCTTCATAATTAGCTCATGCCTCAGTGATTGATCAGCGCGAGGAGAGATTTGTCAGGGAGAGATGTCTGATAATTGTCTATGAAGCAAGTAAAGCCAGAAATCTCGCTATGTGGGCTGTGATTACCATACCTGCTGATAAGCGGCTGATCCAATGGATTTTAATGATAGGGTGAAGACCTAACAAAAGCTGCTCATAAAATGTAAAAAGGGCGAATTATGATTTCAGCAGAGAATATTAACGTGTTTGACTACAGCCTTGGCATCGGTGGAGCGTTTGATGAGATGTACAGTGTTATTCTAGGGGCCAGCTTTACTAAGCTGCAAGTTTGGAAAAGTGGAGATGTTGAACATAACAACCAATCAGATTCCAACTCTTACTTTCCTGTTACATACTAGAAAATGTCATCTAAAATCTGATTGGTTGCTATGGGCAACATCTCCACTTTTTCAAACCCGTAGCTTAGTAAATCTGGCCCTAGGTGTATGGGCTGGCACGTCAGCTCTCTACTACCACCCAGCATTTACAGATAGCAAACTGAGACAAAATAATTCCTGCCTGTGATTCGCCCAGAGTCTTACCAAAAATCACCAGATTTGGTCAAATCTCAACCTACTATTGGATAACCCCTACACCTGTTTTTCTATTTAAGATTATGGATATCCAGTACTTTTCTTGTCATTAAACGCACCGGAATGTAATTCCGGCACCTTTTTTTTTTTTTACGGATTTTCCCAGTTTTAAAAGTCTCAGCAGCAAAATCATTAAATCGGTGCATGCGGCTGTTTGTGTGTTGAGTCCAATGCATGTGTACTTAGTACACGCTGGTTGTGATGGCACTGCTTGGCTTGTGGCGCTGCTCGGCTTGTGATTGGTAGTGTGGTAGCGCGTGAGTTGATGTGAGTTCCGGCACTGTGGATATCCCTCAAAAATTGGGTCACTTGAGTTTATTCTATTCCCCTATGACGAGCAGCATATTCCAGCCTTCCCCTCTCTTCTGCTGGGCTACAGGGTAGCAGGAATAGGGCACGAAGGGTCCTATTCAGAGGTGACTGTAAACCAGCTGACGTAACGTTCCTCTGCATGATTCTCTACTGCACATGCTCAGACCTGAAGAGTGCGAATCAGAACTGAGCGGCGGCCGCGGCTTGCGTTCTGAGGGGCGTGTTGAGGGAGGGAAGGAGGGGTGGGACGTAGTCAATGTACAGTAAGGGGCGGGGCCCAAGCAAGTGCCCCCAATCCAGAGCCGATCACAGACGTAACCAAGGGCTGTTTACATCAACACATTTACACCAGCCCCAGGTCCTGTCTAAGTGCAGGGAGGACCTTCCACAACCTATATCAGACCCATGTGTTAGAATGTGACATGTTGAATGCATTACGAAAAGTCAGAAATCACTGCCACTCTATTGTGCCTGTGTCACATCATACAGTAAGAATACATTTGTAAACATTATTTTTATATCATTTTAGTGCGTGTTTTTACAGCTGTACTTACAGTGTACATACAGTGAACATACAGCTGGACATACAGTGTACATATGGCTGGACATACAGTGTACATACAGCTGGACATACAGTGTACATACAGTGAACATACAGCTGGCCATACAGTGTACATACAGTGAACATACTGCTGGACATACAGTGTACATACAGCTGGACATACAGTGTACATACAGCCTAACCCTGATTCCCCTCCCTGCAGCCTGACCCTAAGACTCCCTTCCCCGCAGCCTGACACCAGGGCCGGCAACAGAAATCTTGGGGCCCGTCACACTTAATTTTTTTCGCCCACGCCCCCCCTTCCCCCACGAATCAGTTAAGTAAAAAAAAAACAAAAAAACAATAAGGCACAAAGGATAAAATTAAAACATAAAATAACCACAATAATAGAAATGGACAAAACGGGGTGATGGTGATGAGGATCCATCAACCCCTTTGACACTGATACCCACAGTGGGAATAAATTTGCAGGTTCAGTTCAATATGTTACTCTTCTGGATTATTCTCGTTGTAAATATAATCCAAACATCTGATTTTTGTAATTTAATCAATAAAAAGTGAACACATTAAGAACATTCATACTGGAAAATATCTTTGTTAACAAGAGCATTTCTTTTTATGCACCTGCTAACAAAGATATTTTCTGATATGAACAGTGCCATTTCTAGACCTAGCAGAGCCCAAGGTGCCACCCCTCCCCCCAAAAAGGGTATGCATGCAGCCTTGTATGTGACCAGCCTCCTGTTATGCCCTCTTTTATGTGCCCAGTCTCCTCTTGTGCCCCCTTTTATGTGCCCAGCCTCCTCGTGT
>WWET01002356.1:124853-139615 GCA_011038615.1 Limnodynastes dumerilii
ATTTAAATATTTAAATATTTAAATCATACAGTCGGCTTTGCTAAGCCCTTATGTAGGATCCTCATTTAAATGATAAAGAATAATTTTGCTGGCGGAAAGCCTTAAGTGCCAGGGGAGGGGTTGCTCCTCGCTCTTATTGTAATTAGGATCACACGGCAACTGGATAGCGAATCTTCACACCCATAGGTCCTCTGGCATCTTACTATTATATCAGGATTCAGTCCAATATTTGACCTATTTGGAAATCCTACACTTCCCCCTTACCCTGAGCTCACGGATAGTGAAAAGAATCTATTAAAAAGAAAACACATTTCTTCATGATGGCGGCTGAGCTGTAAAGTTTGGATTTAACATCAGCAGAGAAAAGTTTTTCCAAAGTTTTAGAACTTTATGCTCTATTTGTTACCTTGTACTTTCGTTGTTGTTTTAGCGTTTGGAGTTTTTTTTTATTCTTTGTTACAAAGTTTTTGTTGCAGAGTAAATATTTGTAAACTTGTCGAAACATTATGTGGAAATAATGTTCAAAACAGCCACAATCACTGGCATTGAACACGGAACGCAACATTTGCATGATAAATATAAAGCAAACAGAAGCACTTTCCCAGAGCTCCTTTGAAGCCTCCAGAGAAGCGTTTAGATTTACCTTCCCGAGGGCACGGGAGATAAAAGTGCGATATTGCAGCTGTGCAGGTAGGTCTCACAGTGGGTGCTCACAGATTTCTCCTTCATCTGCAGTAACTCCCGCTGCCTTGTCTTCGTCCCTAGAGGAGGCATGATCAGTGCACCACAGGTACTGAGAGAAGGAGGACGGGGATGAGATGATATCAGCTGCACATGGAGAGTAAAAATAATCTGCGCTTTTACGTTCAATAACTCTTGTCAGACCCGATAAAGACATCAGAGCTACTCTGCTAATTTGCTTTCTTTTCTTATGTCTGGTAATGATTCCTAAACTCATTTTATGCCAATCGCACCAATTCCCAGGTCACAGACGTGATCGGAGCCTGCAATGATCACAGTCTGCTGCTGGGGTTTAGATGCCGGGTGACCCATTTTTTGCGAATGAGATCTCTAAAGCGGCTAAATCCGACCATCAGAAGATTTTTAGGTTGAAGAAGCCAAGATATATATCCATTTTGATTCCCCTAAATCACCAAATGCAGCCCTTTCATTTAATGGCTTGTATTTCATGATTATGTCTCACAGTAATGTCCCCAGTTCACATGATTATATCACACAGTAATATCTCAAGATTACATGATTATGTCACAGTAATGTCCCCAGGTCACATGATGATGTCATACAGTATTGTCCCCAGGTCACATGATTATATCACACAGTAATATCTCAAGATTACATTATGTCACAGTAATGTCCCCGGGTCACATGATAATGTCATACAGTATTGTCCCCAGGTCACATAATTATATCCCACAGTAATATCTCAAGATTACATGATTATGTCACATTAATGTCCCCAGGTCATATGATACTGTCATACAGTAGTGTCCCCAGGTCAAATGATTATATCACATTAATGTCCCCAGGTCACATGATTATGTCACAGTAATGTCTCCAGGTCACATGATTATGTCATACAGTAATGTCCCGAGGTCACATGATTATATCACACAGTAATGTCCCCAGGTCACATTATTATGTCACAGTAATGTCCCCAGGTCACATGATTATGTCACAGTAATGTCCCCAGGTCACATGATTATGTCATACAGTAATGTCCCCAGGTCACATGATTATATCACACAGTAATGTCTCAAGATTACAGGCTGTATTCACATTTCCGAGCAATTATACGCACGCACGGAGCAAGCCAACACCCACCAACACCCATGACACGCCCCTCTCACGGCCGTGCAATCGTAGACTTACGCCTCCATAGACCACCTCTATACATGTGAACTTATGTGCGTATATGTATACCGTATGTGCGATTCGATGTAACCGATCCCTCATAGCCTCATGTAAATGCTGCCCCCCACTCTCTTTCACGTAACTTTTCCAGCACGTAACTCAACCCCACCCCTCCGTACGTATTTCCCCAAGTGCGATTCACATGTCCGTGCCTAAAGAACTTACATGCGTATATTTAACGTTAATAAAGTTACTAAGCATGCGCAGTTCATCCAATCCTAAAAATACGCACGCAACTCGTAACTGAAAACGGATCAGTAATGTCCCCTGTTCACATGATTATAACACGCAATAATGTCCATTTCAAGATAAATACTAGCGGCTTTCATCTGTGTTTTATTTTTTAATGTCTAGAAGGAATTCTTTACTACATTGTCAGGCAATAGTTAAACATAATCTTTAGCAGACAATGTGTAGCACAGTGCTGATAAAGGAGGGGACTTATACCAATGTTGGCATATTTACATGAAGTGGGTAGAGATGGTTTAGACTAGGTGGAGACAACCACAGCATAAATCCCAATATAAATGTTATTCGGTGACAGATGCTGCAGAATGCAGGCTCCATACATGTCTTACACAGGTTTATGTCTGGATGAGATTTAATTCAAAGCGGATTCACAGACTACCATGGCAACCGCAAGACATGTTGTTAGCAGAGAGCCTTCTGAACAGCCCTCTGAGCTCCTTTTTTCTCCTCTGTTCTGTAAAATCCTTCTCCTCTCTCTGGTCTGTGATTAATGGTGTTTATAATGTCAGAGATTTTGAAAAGGGAATTATGATAAAAGACAAATGCTGCAATAATAGACTATTTAAGTTGCAGTTTGAAAAAATAAGAAATACATTTTATCTGTGAATTTCGGTCTGGATTCACAGTTACGTAGTTTTGGTCTTACGTATGTTGTTTTAAGAATTGAGCTACTACGCATGTGTAGTAGCTTATTAATGCTAATCTACGTTCAGAAATGGTACATAGATAGTGTAAATAAGCTACTACGTATGTGTAGTAGCTTAATTCTTAAAACAACGTACGTAAGATGAAAACTACGTAACTGTGAATCCAGACCTTCAATTTTAAGATACCAAAGTAAACCTTCAATGTAGTGGATTTTTTTTGTTTTGTTTTTTGCTTTTGTCAATAGTGAGAATGACAGACAGCAGATTTCTCATTATGAAACACTTTGTCTCTTGCCCAACATAATATATATCTGCCCTGAGATATGAAATCTCCTGTGCGGTGCCACTGATTGTCAGCTTTGTGGCTGCATTTGTCTGGTTTTCCCTTGTCTGCTCACTCTACGTAACTGTGAATCCAGACCTTCAATTTTAAGATACCAAGTAAACCTTCAATGTAGTGGATTTTTTGTTTTTTGTTTTGTTTTTTGCTTCTGTCAACAGTGAGAATGACAGACAGCAGAGTTCTGATTATGAAACACTTTGTCTCTTACCCAACATAATATATATCTGCCCTGAGATATGAAATCTCCTGTGCGGTGCCACTGATTGTCAGCTTTGTGGCTGCATTTGTCTGGTTTTCCCTTGTCTGCTCACTGGCCCATTATAAACCTCTGTATAAGGAATATGCGAGTGTGCTGCTGAGATAGGATCTGAGATATTGCTGCAGTATATGAGATGCTGATGTTATTGTCTCTGTGTCTGGAGGGCTACATAAAACAAATATACAGACATTCTATATGGATACTTGTAAAATATCACATTGTTCTAGCAATACCCTGGCACTGATCTGTGTGCTTATGTTTATTTAGCAACAGGTTTTTATACAGCGCTATCAGATTACACAGCGCTTTATAGAGAATATTTCACATTCACATCAGTCCCTGCCCCATTGGAGCTACATTCTAAGGTCCCCAACATAGACACACACACACAGACATTAGGGTTAATTTATTCAGCAGACAATTAACCGACCAGCATGTTTTTGGAGTGTGGGAAGAAACCGGAGCACCCAGAGGAAGCCCACACAGACACAGGGAGAACAGACCGGGAACGGGAATCGAACTCATGAATTCTGCACTGTGAGACACAAGTGCTACTCACTGAGTCACCATGCTGTATCATAGTAGCCTACTTTTAATTAAAGATCTCGAAGGGAAGATACAAATGCCTGTTTAGGGGCAGGGCTTTATATGCAAATTGTGTCCTAAAGCCCCACCCCCTGTCTATCAAAGCCCATGCTATACTTTTATTAGGTATGGAGCAGAAGTTGATTATGCAAATTGCGTCATCATGCCCCGCCCATCATTAGTAACACTAGAGCTTCCGCAGTGGGGTGGGACTTGAGGTGAGGCCATAACTAGGGGTGTGCAATAGGGGCGTCCTCCCAGGGTACAAGTCTTAAGGGGGTGCCAGTAAGATCATGTTTAAGGTTAAACTGGTTTGGAATCCATGGTCAGGGGTGATATTTTTTTCTTCTTGCCCCGGGTGCAGCGGCTCTGACTTGAGGCTGTGATTTGTATGGTTTCACGCCCATTGCCATTTCACCCGTGATTGAGGGGTGGAAACAAGTAAAGGATAAAGAATGCTGGTTTTTGCATCGTGTTGGTTTAAAAATAAAAAAAGAAAGAAAACATTTTTAATTTTTTTAAATTTATTTATTATTTTTTAAAGCTAATTTCATTTATGACCACTTTTAGTACATTCGCTTTGTTAATGAGCAAAGCGTATTCTCCATTTTAATCATCCATTATAGTGAAATATCTGGTAACCTAGCTGCATTGTGATTGGCTGCTTTCTTTGGCCGTGCACAATCACATGTATTTGCTTTGTGATTCAGCTCACCAGTTACATACACCTTTGGTCCTGCATATGCCCCACTAGTTTTTTGTGTTCAGGTCTAACGGAGCTGGGTTGGGAGAGGATCGGGGTGGGGTATTTTGTTAATTTGATTCTTCATGCCGAACATATGGGACAGGATTCACAGATTTTGCTACTTTTTCAGTGCGTATTTTTGGGATCGGAGTAACTGCGCATGCCTAGGATGCATAGGATTTAGGGACGGAAGTTCATTAGGCACGGATTTCAAAATCGTACTTAGTGACATACGTACGGAGGGGCGTGGTTGTCTTCCGTATATGCGAAGTTACGTGAAAGTGGGTGGGGGGAGGCATTTAAATAGCCTTTTGAGGGCACAGTTAGTAATGTACGCACGTACCTAAGCAACTTAGGCACATAAATACGCCCGTAGCGTTAAGGTTGCCCTATGGAAGCGTAAGTCACCGAAAATCTGTCCGTCCGAAGTTAGTGTCATGGGTGTTGCCTTGCAACGTGTGTGCGTATATTTGCGTGCTTATTACACGTGTCTGTGAATCTGGTCCGTGTACACCTGACTCGTAGGCGTGGCTCTGCAGGTCACATGATCTTCATTGTCTGGTCCTGCTTTTTTTTTTACTGTACTCCTTACACACAGCACAACAGACGGTTCCATAAAGGAATGCGCTGGCGATCCTTCACTAAATATTAAAACGTTCACTCTTTATTTGTTCTTACTTTAAAACATACGGGAAGACTGAAGAATGCCTTGCAGAATATTAAAAACATAATAGAGGCAATCAAAGTAAGGAAATAGTGACAATAAAATAAAATGAGAAAATGAGTTTCAGCGCTGAAATCGCCCTCAGTTAGAAGTACTGTATGCTTGAAAAAGCATGAATAGCGAAATGCGTGTGATCTTTAAGCATCAAATTGTCGCTGCCTAACACACTGATTATTGTATTAACATATTATTTTCTAGTATGTGATAGGAAGGTCAGAGCTAGAATCTGACTGGTTGCTATGGGCAACATTGCCATTTTTTCTTTTCCGCAGCTTAGTAAATCTGGCCCCATGTATGAATGCTGGGAGCTACAGCATAATGCTCATACATAAAGCAACAAGTGCTGTTTTAAGCTGTCAGCCTCTGACAGCTTCTATCAGGCAGCAGTCCCGCCCAGCTTCCTCCCCAGTCCCGCTTGACCCCACTTATCCCCACCCATTCATACTTAGGTCCCACCTCCTTGCTATGAGTCTGTCACCTTCCACCTCTGTCAAGGTACAATGGGTCTCTCACTACCTGGATAAAGAGGCAAAAGGCCTAGACAGAGAAAGACTTATGTGCTTAACTGACTCGCTGGTGCCTCTTGTGTCTGGACTAGTTATATTTCCTCCAGTTAGATTCATACAACAATGTTGAGTTAAAGTCAGACGGATCAGGACTTATTTTGGTGTGTTTGCTTTTGCACCATATAGGGGTCTGTGAGAGGTGTTTCCTTTCTGCCGTCATGCAGTTGTGCCACAGTCTACCCCAGGATCGGCAACCACAATCTATCTCCTAACAGCTGGTATATTAATGTGGATATTTTACACAGAGTCAGGGCAAATAAATCATTTGATTGGGAAATGTCAAAAACTGAATGTAGACACTGATATTAATGAGGAACAGATTCACTTTCCTAAACAAGATGCAGAATCCTTCACAAACCTCTTAACTTCTTAAACGGATATTGGAGCACATTTTTCATCAGCGCCATTGTCTCTAACAAGCTCTTCATAAAAGCATATGCTCACCTTAGGGGGCCTAACCTTCACAGGACCCTGGAATGAACAGCAATTATACAACATCTGTTCTTCAATCTGTTTCATTAAGAAATCATAACTTAGCATCAAATTTACGGCTCTCATTTTCTAGGTAAGGATAGACGACTTACTCTCCTAATCAGTGGCACAGTTTGAGAATACAGAGGGGTTGATTGCAAGGTGTGTCATATGCACGACGCATTTCGATACTTTTTTTTGTACTGCACAGGCCTAGAAAGTGCGTGGCATGGAAATCTGATGATTCTAAAGTTGACAGTTAACAATTACCATCGACTAAAGCCAAAACCCAACTAGATGGGGTTCGAAAGTAGATTACTTTGCCGTCAGTTTTCAGTAGTCTACCTTAAGAATGGACGGATCTTGCAACTGCACCGTATATGAATAACAAAACGACAACAGGTAAGTTTTCTTAACCCTTACCCTAACCTTCTACTTAACTCAACCTAACCCTGACTCTCCAATAACTTTAATTTTCCACTCTTCACAACTTAACAACCCCTCTTACCCTAACCATCTTCCTTCTGCAGCCTAACCCTAATCCTTACCATTTAAAATGGGGTTGGTATGTCAGGGAGGCTTACCTTAGCCAAGCCTATAGTGTATAATTTAAATACCTCCCCGCCTCTCCCCAAGCGGACATGCTTTCGGTATAGCCCCTGCCAGATCGATTTCCAGAACGGAAATCTGGAATTTGAGCCTCTAGATGCACACATGAAGATTGTGCCCATTTTCTGCACACTGCGTGGATATTATTAAAATCTATTGAAATGCATTTGCACAACATTTTTTATACAAACAGCTGATAGAAAATGAGCTTTTAAGAGACAAAAAGTTGTGTGACTCTGGCTACACCCTGATGAAAGTTCATTGTGAACAGAAACGTGTTGGAATTTTTGGGACATTCCTAGGAGCTCCTGACTCTTACCTTCCTCCTGTATTAGTTGTTGCTATAACCCAGGCTCCCATACCAGCCAGCACTTCATACACAGGATAATACACCATCACTTGAAGGATCAGTTTACGGAAGCTCCTATATGGAAGAAAACAAAAACTTTTTTGCATATATATCCTTGTCCTTTTCCGATTTTTCTGTGTTGCAATTGCACTTTAATTTTTGTTTCAGATTTTAAACATGACTGTTTCTATCTCTATGTACTAGGAAATAAAGATTTTTTATATTTTGAATAACCATGAAATCTTGTGGAAATTATTGATGGCGATTGGATCTGCTCTGTGTCTGCCATAGTAGCGCCTGTTACAATCAGTGCTCCGGATTCCCAGTTACGTAGTTTTCGACTTACGTACGTTGCTTTAAGAATTGAGCTATTATGCGCGGTCTTTAGACCGGAGTCACACTTGCGAGTTTGCTACTTTTCCCGTGCGTATTTTTAGGTGCGGTTGAACTGCGCATACGTAGCAATTTTTGTACATAAACTACGTAGGATTTAGCCACGGAAGTCCATTACGCACAGATTTGTGAATCGGACTTACATATGTACGGAGGGGCGTGGTTGTCTTCCGAACGTGCGTAGATTAGTGAAAGTGGGTGGGCGGAAGGCTTTTAAATGGACTAATATGCGCGCGGTTTGTCATGTACGCACGTACAGAAGGAAAATACGCACGTAACTACACATGTAGCGTTAGGGTTTCCCTATGAACACCTAAGTCACTGAAAACCTGTCCGTGTGAGGGGAGTGTCATGGGCGTCGCTTTGCCACGTACGTGCGTATATTTGCGTACTTTATACGCACACGTCTGTGAATACAGTCCAGAGTCTGTAATGTAAAGTTTTCATTCCTTTGAGTTGATTATTTTTTTCTGTCTTTTTGAAACAATTTAAAAAACTTTATTGTCATTTTATTTCCAGATCAAATCAATAATATTTAGATCCATTGTCGCGGGCCCCTAAAAGGCCTGGGGGCCCATAGTCCGGTGCCTACTCTGCCTGTTTAGTAATCCGGCACTGGGGGTAATGTTACGTCACCTCTGGATCGAGCAGAGTGTGTTTTATTTAGAAGCAATACCCCTGTAAGATAAAAATAAATCTTATTTATAAATACAGTAACATCTTATACAAGACAAAGCTGCCTTTTAATGAGCTACCTGCATTATTAATCTGTATGAAAGAGTTTAGCTTCTGACTTATTTACAGTACTCAGTCACTGCCAATGAGAGGTGCATAAATTCCACATTATTCTCCTTTTACCTTGTTATTATCATATAAATCACAGCGTCCAATCTCCTCATTGTCTTCATCCATCTGAATCAGTGGCTCCATTGGACAGAGTTGCGACCTTCTCTGCAGAAGGTCAAAGCAATGTTGCATTGCCTCCCCCATGTATGTTTAACAGCCATTTAGGAGGGCGCTGAGTTATAGGGGGTCATATTCTTCTGACAATAAATAAATGACCCGAAAATAGAAGATGGATTTCCAAGACTTACTGTGTCATTGTGACATTACACAATGGGTGACGCGCTGTCTTGTTTATTAGCAGAAATTGGAACCCCTGTAATTCACATTCTAGACGGCATGAACTACAAATCCCAGCAGTATTTCTCTTTCAGTTTGTGCTCCATCATTTTCCTTTGTAATTTTCCCCCAAAACATATCATTTTACACCATTCCCCAGTGTCTAAAACTAAATTTCTCCTATTGGTTTACTTATTCATTATGTGTGTGTGTGTGGGGTGGGGGGTGAGAGGTGAGTGTTTGCGTGTGTGTGTGTGTGTGTGTGTGCGTGTGTGTATGTATGTGTGTGCCTGAGACAGCAAGTGTGTGGTGTATGTGTGTGAGAGTGTAAGTGATGTGTGTGTGTGAGAGTATGTGTGTGTTATGCACAGTTATGAGCCTGTAGCGTTAGTCCCCTGTTGTTGTTCATCGGTGAGGATTTGGGCCATGGTCTTGGCCTAATCCCTCCCATATGTGTCACCATAACTTTGCTCTCTCACATTAACACCGCCATTCCCATTACCACGCGTTTCCTCATTTCATCAGAGGGTTAACCCGTTCCTCCCTGCTTTCATTATATAGACACAGCCCAAGAAATGGAAATGTAATTGTGTTACAAAAAATAACAAATTTAGAGTGCGTTATAAAATGTTCATGCCTCCCTCTATCTCCCCAGCGGGGGAGGGGAAATGCTCCCATTTAATGCATCGTTTCATGTACTCAGCTGAAATAAGACCAAATATAACTCTCTAAGTGCTGTCATTAAATAAACTGTATTCACTGGGGAATCGCCTGGAAGTTTCATTTGTTAATATTTTTATTTATTAAATAAAACGTTTTTCTGGAAAAGTTTTCAAAATCATGGTTTTAATAAGCTACAAATATCTGAAACACAATAGGTGTCAAGTGAAGAGTTTCTTAAAGTAGACCTTGTGTTATTGTTACGCTGCATTGCTCTGAATTAATTACTAATACACTTGTGTTTTCCAATCTGTAAGATTAGAGACGACATTCTCTCGCATGCTGGATATTTGTAACCTCCCTTCAGTTCAAAAACTTCAGTTCAAAAGCCGATGTAAGTGTTTAGGTTGGGACCCCACGCGTTTCTTGACAAGTGTGTGCCGCGTGACTGTGTATGGGAATGTATGCATCACAGAGCTAAAAATGAAAAGTGCTGTATTAATTGCCATATATTCTTTAATAATGTATCTGAGATGTTAATGATGTGTTTTGTATCAGTCGCTGGAAATGATGTAATTAGAATGCCCTATGGATTGTATAAGACATTAAAATGCTTCCTGTGACTTATCAGTCATTATTATGCTATCTTTATTGTAGATGTGGTTTCCGGATAGATCATTGCATGGCAGCTGAATGTAAACCGGCAGTCTCCACTGTAAAATGCGGTTGTAGATATAACATTCCCCTACTTCAGCCCAAACCCTAACCCTCAATGTTCTGCAGCCTAATACTATCCTTCCAAGCTCCGCAGCCTAAACATAACCCTCCATGACACACAGCCTAAATCCAACCCTCCATGCCCCGCAGCCTAACCCTAACCCTCCATGCCCCGCAGCCTAACCCTAACCCTCCATTCCCCGCACCCTAACCCTCCATTCCCCGCATCCTAACCCTAACCCTCCATTCCCCGCACCCTAACCCTCAATGTCCTGCAGCCTAACCCTAACCTTATACCCGCCGCAGTCTAACCCTAACCCCCATGCAACACAGCCTAACCCTAACCTTCCTCTTAAACCCTAACCTCATACCCGCCGCAGTCTAACCCTAACCCTCATGCCCCACAGCCTAACCCTAACCTTCCTCTTAAACCCTAACCTTATACCTACCGTAACCAAACCCAAACTTATAACCCAGCTGCAACGGCATACCCTCCAACATGAACCATTCCATTAGGTACAAAAAGTAATGCGCCCTCCAGATGTTACGCTAGTGTTATGATAGTAGCGTAGAAAGCATATACGGAACTTTGTTTGTAGGAAATGGGAAGCATGCTAATCGTGAAAGTAGGAGGGCGGGCTAGGCGGCCATACGCTCCAGTGCGAGCGTATGGCCCCTTCCTTACGCTGGCTGAAGTTAGGGTAGCCTTCAGCCGGCGTGAGGAAGGGGCCATATGCCCGCACAGGGGGAGTGTCGGTCAAAGTGAACGCCGATACGCTGTGCTTTAGTAAGCACAGCGCATCGGCGTAGGTCTGGATCAGGTCCTCTGTGCCAAAATGAACTTTTTCTAAACCCGAATCCTGTCTAAACTCACCCAGTCCATTGTCGGCATTTTCACTTTTGAAATAGCGATTGCCGCTGGGGAGAGAGAACGTATCTGGAAATGCATTTGCAGTAGCCCTGGCTGCAATATATACACGCACAACCTGCGGTACTTACCTCATGGCCAAGGGCTACAATTACATCCTCATCCGGACCTATATTCACTCTTTAATGATTCCTCCTCTACCAAAATCAACACTTCACCTTAAGTTCCTTCACTGGATCCAGGTACTAGCGATCTATGTATTCCCTGCTCTCTCTGAGGGAGATAAAATGTAATATTCATCACGTGAAGTTTATCCGTAATGCTCTCGTCCACAATATTAACATTTCATCCTTATTGCCGTTTCTGTCGGCCCGTTGTATTTATTCAAAAAGAATATAATTATGATTTACATAAGCCACTTACAGCAAACGCCGTTCAGGAATTACGCACTCAACAAATCTGAAGCAAATTGTGACCTTTCCGTAATGACTGTGTCCTAATTTCTAAAAGTAATCAGTTTATAATTGAATTCCCGTTCACTCTTTCTGGTGCGCAGAGAAAATGGCAAGATAAAAATACAAGCGCTTCAATAGTTTTGTGATTAGAATCGCTCGTGGCTTTTATTTTCAAACACATCAATTTCTGACACTGCTTTTGATGTTATGTCCTGTAATAAATTTCTGTTGATCTATAAGCCGTATAATCATAGCGAAATCTCAGGCTTTAATTTACATATATATATTTGTAAAGAACAACTCTGACCGGAAAACAGTAAGCATCTTATCGATAAACAAGGGATTGGTTTATTGCAGAGGGCCCTCCTTTGACGCACATAATTTAGCTGTCTTCCACGTGCCATTGCCCTACTTTAATTTATCTGTGCGCATCATTGTGCAGATGTAGCGAAGGTTTGTGTGGAAGGGCCTGATCCATTTGGTGTGCATAGCGTATTAACGCTGAGCGTACCTACGATACACGGCAATAGGCACTCCCCTTGCTCGTACTTAGTTTTGCTTTCATACGGTCGGCAAACCCTACCCTAACTTTTTTGTTCGTAACCGCGTGCGTCCGTATGTTTATTGCTTGGCACGCCCATACTGTACGATTTAAATGCCTCATCCCGCCCTCGGTGCGTATTTACGGATTTCGTAAGGCAGGCACGCCCCCACGATCATTAATACAAAGCTAATACGCTCATGGCTCATACGCTTAACTGTCGCAACATCTGTACCGCGCATGCACGGTAAGTACAAATAGCGGTTTTTACGCTTACGATCGCCGTAAAAATGCATACAAGCGTAAGTCTGGATCAGGCCCTAAGTGCCTATCCAAGCCCATACTGCGCAATTATATTAAATTCTTCCCCCGCTCACATTACGTATCGCTAAAAAACACCAGTTTACGCACACGGCATGCCTATGTCTGTGAGCGTTATTAAGTCTGAATACGGCCCAGACTTTCTAAAGTCCACATACAATAGGTCAGTGCACTCCCATGGCATGCCCGCTTGTGTTGCGTTCTGTGTCCATAACGCAACCTTAACTGCTGCTCAGACGTGCGTAAAGGCCTAACCCTGACAAACTCAAATGCCTTCCCCTGCTCATACTGCGTATAATCTAACCTACGGATGACTGTCATGACCTAACATACACATGACGCAACTATGGATGTACGGAAAACGGTTCAACAAAGTTATATTTTCCCCAGTCATACAGACACAAGTACATAATGGAACTATCGCTAATGCTTCATGCCAAGATGCAGTCTGCGGAACGAAAGTTCCATTTTCGAAATACAGGCAGCCAAAAGCTTATTACAGGGAAGTCTATGGTATTAGGGTTAGCCTAAGGGTAGGAGAGTGTTAGAGTTAGGCTGCGGGGAGGGGAGTCTTAGGGTCAGGCTGCATGGAGGGGAGTCTTATGGTCAGGCTGTGGGGAAGGGAGTCTTAGGGTCAGGCTGTGGGGAGGGGAGTCTTAGGGTTAGGTTGCAGGGAGAGAAGTCTTAGGGTCAGGCTGCGGGGAGGTGAGACTTAGGGTCAGGCTGCGGGGAGGGGAGTTTTAGGGTCAGGCTGCAGGGAAGGGAGTCTTAGGGTCAGGCTGCAGGGAGGGGAGGCTTAGGGTCAGGCTGCATGGAAGGGAGTCTTAGGGTCAGGCTGCAGGGAGGGGAGGCTTAGGGTCAGGCTGCATGGTAGGGAGTCTTAGTGTCAGACTGCATTGAGGGGAGTCTTATGGTCAGGCTGCAGGGAAGGGAGTCTTAGGGTCAGGCTGCATAGAGGGGAGTCTTAGGGTCAGGCTGCATGGTTGGGAGTCTTAGGGTCAGGCTGCAGGGAAGGGAGTCTTAGGGTTAGGCTGCGGGGAGGGTAATCTTAGGGTCAGGCTGCGGGGAGGGGAGTATTAGGGTTAGGCTGCATGGAGGGGAGTCTTAGGGTCAGGCTGCAGGGAGGAGAGGCTTATGGTCAGGCTGTGGGGAAGGGAGGGTTAGCATCAGGGTAATGGAAGGAAAGGGTTAGGGTAAGGGTTGGGGTTACAGTAATACTTATCATTCACTACTGCGTTTTCTTTCTTCCATGAATCGATTGTTTATCCTGTGCGAGGCAGAAGCAATCAATTTTCCATCCCGTTCACCACTTTCTGGGAGAAAACGGCCCTTTTGAAAAAGCGTTGTTCTCAGCGGCGCCCCACACCCATCCATGCTGTATTCTCTGGTAATGGACATTAAAGTGACAGGCTTCCCTGAGTTTCCCGGGCCGTCAGCACAAAGCATCAGCAACATTTCCATGCCATTAGTGATGCACTTGTAAGGTTCATTGTGACTGTAATAGTCTCATATCATCTGAGCCGTCAGTCTTCACACTGAGTACTCTCTACAGCATTGTCATCCGATCACCGCAATGATCGCATAATGAACGAGTGTTGGGAATGATATTGTATTAGTGTGGACATTCCCACAATCACTATTCCCGGATGAAGTTTGCCGGCACGATGGTCTTTTTTTTTGGAAACACCACCATACGGTAGCTGAATGTAGACAGCCGGCAATTGGCATAATCTCCTTTGTAGAAGCGGCGGTGATGCAACTCCAACAGTCACGAAGAGTCATCCGCCAACAGGTAAGTGTTTTTACCTAACTCTAACCTTAACCCTTTCCTAATCCTCCGTTTCCCCTAATCTCTAACCCTTCATGTCCCATAGTCTAACTCTAACCCTCCATGCCCCGCAACCGAACCCTAACCTTCCCCTTAAGCCTAACCTTATACCCACCACATCCACTGACCTTATACCTGCTGCAACCACCGCAACCTCTAGCTATTGGGAACAGAGAAATATGTTTCCATTCGCAATAGCAACTTTCTATGTACAGATGTTTTCGAACAATGATATAGCCATAACCATAATTTTCTATATAGAGCCGGCAACCTCATCCCATCATTCCTAACCACATAAATCGTTGTTTGTTTTGAATTTTGAAACTACTTAATTTTGTTTTTCCAATTCTGGAGCAAAATAGTTCAGATCAGGTCAGG